>SJYA01014732.1:0-10308 GCA_006410615.1 Neotragus moschatus
ACTCACTCCAATACTCTTGCCTGGAGAATCCCCATGGGCAGAGGAGCCTAGCAGGCTACAGTCCATGGGGTTGCAAAGAGTTGGACATCAGTGACTAAGCATTAGCACTAGCACTGGAGAAGCTAAGTTAAAATCCACAGTGTGGATAAGGTCTGAGGAGGGGAGAAAGACTGGTTTACAAGATCAAGTGACTGGGGAAGGCTCCTGAAGAGATTATATAGAAGGTACAATCCGAAGAGTACAGGAATATTTAAAGATTAAGAATAAGCAAAAGAGATCACTGGGACTTCCCTGGTGGTCCAGTGGCTACGAATCTACCTTGCAGAGGATCCAGGTTCAATCCCTGGTAGGGGAATTAAGATCTCATGTGCCTCAGGGCAACTAAGCCTGTGAACCACCACTACTGAGCCTGAGGGCTACGGGGCCGTGCTCCCCAGTTAGACAGTCCCTGCACCATAACGAAAAATCCCACATGACCCAAGTAAGACCCGACGCAGCCAAATAAACAGAGAGATCCCTAGTTATCCTTTTAATGACAAGCTAGAATCTTAGAGATTAGTTCTTTGTAGTTTAAAGGTTCTTCTTTGCCCTTAAACTATTTTGCAGCTGTGTACACTGCAGGATAGCCATACAAATAAGCCTTATCTGTACACATGCAAATAAACCCTGTCCAGAGAAATGACACCTCCCAGCCCAGCAGAAAAAGCCAGTTCTATGTCTATTTGTAAATCCATTTAAGCATTTCTCGACTCCATATAACTACGTGATTCTGTGTTCTACTTTGATTCGTTTGTGGCATATGCCTGGTTTCCTCGTTAATTACTGAGCTAAATAAAAATCTTTGACATATGTTCATTTTATATCTGTACAAGTATCGTGATTTTATCATCTTTTACAATTTATGCTTTAACAAGAATAGAAGTCAGCTTGTGTTCTAGGCAGGAAGAGAAGCAGATCTCAAGTTTCTGCTTTGAGTGGGGTCTCAGGTGGAAGCGGGGAGGTCAGTGAGAGGGGCAACCTGAGAACATGGCATGTGGTGGGTCCCAGGTGGCAGTCCTGCAGGTCTCATGGGAAGACACTGGAAGATCTTTTTAAAATTTATTTAAGTTTGATTGCTTCGGGTCTTTGTTGTGGCACGGGCTTGCTCTAATTGCAGCAAGCAGGGGCTAATCTTCATTGTGGTGGGCAGGCTTCTCATTGCAGTGGCTTCTCCTCCTGCAGAGCACAAGCTCTGGGCACACGAGCTTTAGTAGCTGCAGCACACAGGCTGGTAGTTGTGGCTCTTGGGCTTAGTTGCTCTGTGGCATGTGGAATCTTCCCAGACCAGGATTGAACCCATGTCCCCTGAATTGGTAGGCAGATTCTTATCCACTCTGCCACCAGGGAATTCCATGGAGGGTCTTTTTTTTTTTTTAATTATTTATTTATTTGGCTGTGCCAGGTCTTAGGTGCATCATGCAGAGTCTCTATAGTTGCAGCCTGTGAAGTCTTTATTATGGCATGTGGGATCTAGTTCCTGGACCAGAGATCGAACCCGGGCCCCCTGCATTGGAGCACAGAATCTTAGCAGCTGGAACACCTGCGAAGTCCCTGGAGGGTGTTAATCTGTAGTATAATGGTCTGACTCGGTGTAAAAGCCATCTAGCAGCTGGGTGGAGAAAGAATGTATTGAACGGGCAGGAGGGGGACCACGAGGATGCATGTGGGGACAGGTTCAGCAATCCAGGTGGGGGGTAACTGTGGTCTGGCCTTAGTGGGTTGAGCGTTGAGGCGGCAGCAGTATCAGCTGAACCACAAATAAATGGGGATGGCACAGGCGAAAGTCTACAAGGGGGCACCACATCTGATTTCATTCACAGGGTAAATGCCCCAGGCCTGGGAAACAGAGGGAACTTAGCCAAGCTCGCATTCACGACACCAACGTGCTAGTGCGGGGCATGAAAGTGACCACAGAAAACCTGAGCGGGAGGAGGTTTGTGGTTGAAGGAGAGCGCTCCACTGGATGATCTCAGGGAGTTACCTAATTCTTTTTTAAAAAATAAATAGATATATTCTTGTTGTTTAGTCGCCAAGTCGTGTCCAACTCTTATGTGCTTCCATGGACGTAGCCCACCAGGTTCTTCTGTCCATGGGATTTCCCAGGCAAGAATACTGGAGTATGTTGCCATTTCCTCCTCCAGAGTATCTTCCAGACCTAGGGATCAAGCCCACGTCTCCTGCCCTGGCAAGCAGTTTCTTTTTTGCTGGGCCACCAAGGAAGCCCAAATATATATATATATAAGACCTGGGGCAGACAATAAATTATATAAATATTCGTCTGCCCCAGGTCTTAATTGCCGCACTCGTGATCTTTTTGACTTTTATTGTGGCATGCAGGAGCATTGGGGCATATGGGGTCTAGTTCCCTGACCAGGGATTGAACCTAGGCCCCTTGCATTGGGAGCACAGAGTATTAGCCCCTGGACCACCAGGGAAGTTCCAGGAAGTTATTTCTTTTGAAAAAGCTCCTTTAAAAATGGAGATGATACAAGAGTGGGTTGATTGAACAATCCAATGAAATAAAAAACTATTCCGCCCTCAATAAGTGGCAGCCAATTTTATTTCAAAGAATAATGAATGCCTCGAGCACATTAAACTAACCTTTGCATTAGTATAGTGCTATAAATGTTTTTGAACCTTCTGTAGAGCTGACATACAGGATAAGATCTGTTGTTTCCTGTGGCCGCTGTAACAAATTATCAAAAACTGGTGGCTTAAAGAACAGAAACTCTACTGCAGTTCTGGAGACAGGAAATCTGAAAGCAGATGTCGGCAGGGCTGGTTTCTTCCAGAGGGTCTGAGGAAGAAGCTGACTGTTCCATGCTTCTCCTGGCTTCTGGTGGCTACAGGTGGCATCAGCATTCCTTGGCTAATCTGTTTTCCTCTTCTCATGGCCTTCTCCTTTTTCTCCTTCCTTAGCTTCTCTTATTAAGATGTCTGTCATTAAGGTTGCTGCTGCTTCTGCTAAGTCGCTTCAGTTGTGTCCGACTCTGTGCGACCCCATAGACGGCAGCCCACCAGGCTGCCCCGTCCTTGGGATTCTCCAGGCAAGAACACTGGATTGGGTTGCCATTTCCTTCTCCAATGCATGAAAGTAAAAAGTGAAAGTGAAGTTGCTCAGTCGTGTCCGCCTCTCAGCGACCCCCTGGACTGCAGCCTACCAGGCTCCTCCATCCATGGAATTTGCCAGGGAAGAGTACTGGAGTGGGGTCATTAGGGTTAGGCCCCATCCTAATTCAGGATAACCTAATCTCTAGATCCTCAGTTCAAAGTATCCTTGGCAAAGATCCTTTCCCCAAATAAGGCCACATTCACAGGTTTTTAGCTGGGCATGTCTTAGGGATGAGATGGTTGGATGGCATCACCGACTCAATGGACATGAGTCNGCAAGAATACTGGAGTATGTTGCCATTTCCTCCTCCAGAGTATCTTCCAGACCTAGGGATCAAGCCCACATCTCCTGCCCTGGCAAGCAGTTTCTTTTTTGCTGGGCCACCAAGGAAGCCCAAATATATATATATATATAAGACCTGGGGCAGACGATAAATTATATAAATATACATGTTATATACATCATCTGCCCCAGGTCTTAATTGCCGCACTCGGGATCTTTTTGACTTTTATTGTGGCATGCAGGAGCATTGGGGCATATGGGGTCTAGTTCCCTGACCAGGGATTGAACCTAGGCCCCTTGCATTGGGAGCACAGAGTATTAGCCCCTGGACCACCAGGGAAGTTCCAGGAAGTTATTTCTTTTGAGAAAGCTCCTTTAAAAATGGAGATGATACAAGAGTGGGTTGATTGAACAATCCAATGAAATAAAAAACTATTCCGCCCTCAATAAGTGGCAGCCAATTTTATTTCAAAGAATAATGAATGCCTCGAGCACATTAAACTAACCTTTGCATTGGTATAGTGCTATAAATGTTTTTGAACCTTCTGTAGAGCTGACATACAGGATAAGATCTGTTGTTTCCTGTGGCCGCTGTAACAAATTATCAAAAACTGGTGGCTTAAAGAACAGAAACTCTACTGCAGTTCTGGAGACAGGAAATCTGAAAGCAGATGTCGGCAGGGCTGGTTTCTTCCAGAGGGTCTGAGGAAGAAGCTGACTGTTCCATGCTTCTCCTGGCTTCTGGTGGCTACAGGTGGCATCAGCATTCCTTGGCTAATCTGTTTTCCTCTTCTCATGGCCTTCTCCTTTTTCTCCTTCCTTAGCTTCTCTTATTAAGATGTCTGTCATTAAGGTTGCTGCTGCTTCTGCTAAGTCGCTTCAGTTGTGTCCGACTCTGTGCGACCCCATAGACGGCAGCCCACCAGGCTGCCCCGTCCTTGGGATTCTCCAAGCCAGAACACTGGATTGGGTTGCCATTTCCTTCTCCAATGCATGAAAGTGAAAAGTGAAAGTGAAGTTGCTCAGTCGTGTCCGCCTCTCAGCGACCCCCTGGACTGCAGCCTACCAGGCTCCTCCATCCATGGAATTTGCCAGGGAAGAGTACTGGAGTGGGGTCATTAGGGTTAGGCCCCATCCTAATTCAGGATAACCTAATCTCTAGATCCTCAGTTCAAAGTATCCTTGGCAAAGATCCTTTCCCCAAATAAGGCCACATTCACAGGTTTTTAGCTGGGCATGTCTTAGGGATGAGATGGTTGGATGGCATCACCGACTCAATGGACATGAGTCTGAGTAAACTCACTGGTGATGGACAGGGAGGCCTGGCGTACTGCAGTCCATGGGGTCGCAGAGTTGAACACGACTGAACGACTGAAATGTTGAACTGTTGTCTTTGGGAGAGCACTATTGAACCAACTAGAAAACCCCATGAACTCAATCTGCTAAATAATCCCTGCTCTCCCTACTGTTTGGTTGTTTTGTCCATGCTGCAGGACTTGTGAGATCTTTGTTCCCCAACCAGAGACGGAACCCAGGCCCTGGCAGTGGTGAAGAGCTGATTAAAGACCCCGATGCTGGGAAAGACTGAAGGCAAAAGGAGAAGGGGTGGCAGAAGATGAGATGTTAGATAGCATCGGTGACTCAGTGGACATGAGCTTGAGCAAACTCTGGGAGACAGTGAAGGACAGAGGAGCCTGGTGTGCTGTAGTCCATAGGGTCGCAAAGAGTTGGACGCAACTTAGCCACTGAAAACCAACCACCACCTTGGCAGAGAGGCCCTTGGGCACTGGACCACCAGGGAAGTCCCTCCCCATTCATTTGTGATATCACCTTTTCAAGGTACTAAGTACCCATTTGCACCAAGTTCCCATTTGTAGCCAGCTTATGTCTGGACTCTGCACTCTATTCTATTTGTCTGCCTGCTTTTTCCGCCACGTTTTAATTACTGTGATTTTGTAATAGGTCTTAATATTTGGTAGAGCAAGGCTCCCACCTTGGCTGTGCTTTTTTTTAAAATACCTTAAAATTTCAAGGACCTTGATTTTTCATATACATCTTAGGATCTATTTATGAGTGTTTCTCCCTCTGCCCCAAATGCCTTGGGATTTGGGTTGCAATCCTAATGACTTTATAATTTGGAGAAAATTGACTCCCTTAAGACATTAGGTTAGCTCACCCATGAACTATGTCCCTCTTTATTCTGGCCTTTTTATGTCCTTTAGTAGAATCTAAGTGTTCTCCAAGAAGGCCTTGCATGCTCTGTCAGGATAATTGAGGGGAGAGAACATTCTACAACTTACAAATGACTTATTTTTATATATCTCCTCTCCCTGGAGCTTTTTTATCCACGGTTTACAGAAAAGGAAACAGGCCCAGAAGGGTCAGGGAACTTTGCCAAGGACACACAGAAGTGACAGAGCTGAAACCAGGCCTCCTAGCCCAGGCCCTGGCACTCAATGTGTCTTGCATACTGAGTACCACCTGGCTGAGTGCCCCCGGCTCAGCAAAGACTTGAGTGAACAGATCTGATGCCAGTCAATCTCTCATTGACAAAGGTAAACCATGGACATTTCGGAGGCTGGCTCACACTTAGTCATTTATTTTAAGACCTGCACAAAGAGACACGCGGCGTAGATATACAGAAGAATAATAAGAATACAGGTCGCCTTGACTTGTTGTGCGAGGGCTTGCCTGGATGAAGATCTGAAGTCCATCTTGCTTGTGCTACTGCTGTGGAACCTGGTGCTAATGGGCACCTTGCTGGCCCCCTGACTGCAGCCTCCTTCTCCCTCACTGGTGTCCTTGTCCTCAACCACTAGGCACAGGCTGACGGAGGCTGGCCTGAGCCCGCTCAGGGTGGCTGGGTCAGGCCCAGGGAAGCGCTGGCTAAAAGGAATGGTGGTCCCTGGAAGGACAGTGGTGACCGCATCCAGATCTTTGGAGGGTGCCTGGCACAGCCTGGCCCACCCCAGGGACCGCAGGCCACCACCCCACATAGCTCTGGCCACCTGTCCCATGGCCACCCCCAGCCTGTCCAGGCAGCGGAGCAGCAGGGACACGGCCATCTGCCGCAGCACAGCCCGTGGCAGCAGCTCCAAGGCCCTGCTGTGCTCGTGGTGGAAGTCGACCAGGCTGTAGTAGGCACACTGGGCCACAGACAGCAGGGCAAGGTGGGCCTCCCATCGTAAGTGCCACTGGAGCCATGGGACGCAGCGGCAGGCTCTGTGCATCAAGGTGGCCAGCAGCTGAAGGCCCCAGCCCCGTGCGATGGTCAGCAGGCGCCACACGGTCTGCTGGACGGGCAGCAGCACCTCCATGCACAGCTTCTGGGCCAGGAAGAGCGCCCCCGTCACCTGTAGATTGTTGCCCCAGAAGACGCAGAAGCCCAGCAGGTAGAGAGGCAGGCGGTGGGAAGCCATGTTTGCCATGGCTGCCTGCAGCCCCAGAAGTGGCTGGTAGAATTTCACCAGGCTGGGCCCACACAGGAGCAGGAGCTGCCAGGTGCCTTGGGCCAGCCTGCTCCCATTCTGCGGGGCATCACCTTGGCAGATGGTGGTGGAGGAGCTGGGAGAGGGGCCTTCATGACCCAGAGGCTCTGTGCCCAGCCTCCCGTTCTGGGGGCATGGAGCTGCCCTCATGCCACAAGCTCATATTAACTGGCCCTCTAGCCCAAACGCCCTGTCAGCTGAGCCAGGGGGTTGTGCAACAATCAGTGACATCACAAAAGATCAGGATGTGAGCTCTTGTCAAAGAGGGAGCATTATTGCCTCAACGGGTAAGGGAAGCAGCCTCTGAAGCTATGAAGTTTAGGTGGGGCCAGCTGTGTTCATGTCCACATCTGACAAATGGCAGCCTGAGCCTTCTCGGAGCTAGGCCCTGCAATCTCGGCCACCATGAAGCTTGTGGTCTGGCAAGAGAGATGACAAACCTAGACAGTGTATTAAGAAGCAGAGTCATCACTTTGCTGACAAAGGTCCATATAGTCAAAACTGGTTTTTCCAGTGGTCATGTATGGATGTGAGAGTTGGACCTTAAAGAAGGCTGAGCACCAAAGAATCGATGCTTTTAAACTGTGGTGTTGGAGAAGACTCTTGAGAGTCCCTTGGACTGCAAGGAGATCTGACCAGGCCATCCTAAAGGAAATCAACCCTGAATATTCATTGGAAGGACTAGTGCTGAAGCTGAAGCTCCAATACTTTGGCCACCTGATGCAAAGAGCCAACTCATTGGAAAATACCCTAATGCTGGAAAAGATTGAGTGCAAGAGAAGGGGGCAAGGGAGGATGAGACAGTTGGATGACATCACTGACTCAACGGACATGAGTTTGAGTTAGGGACAAGGAAGCCTGGTGTTCTGCAGTCCATGGGGTAACAAAGAGTCAGACACAACTTAATGACTGAACAACAAGAGAGATGGACATTGAAATACACTCATGACAAAACTGCCTCACTCAAATCCTCTTTTCCCTCTTGCCCTCATACTTCCCCATTTTCTTTTTTTTCTCTCTGCTATGAAAGAAAGCAGAGGGATTGAACCTGGGGCCCCAGAAGTGAGAGAGCTGTGTCCTAACCACCAGACCAGCAGGGAATTCCCCTGTGCTTCTCCATTCTGCTTTTCTGGTCCCCCTAACCTCCTGCTGCCAAGGTTGGTCCACACTTTGGGTTTTACGTAGCAGCAGAGAGTAACTGCTCTTCAATGATTTGAGCAAAACATGGGCCCTCTTCCATTCCTTACTAGGAGTTCCATTTTGAAAAACACTATTGACAGAGGCGTGTCACCCACATTTCACCGGTCTGCACAAATGTGCTTAACTGTGTACTTACTGCAAGGTGATATTCAGGGCGTCATTAGCTGCATCCCATTTTGATCCCTTTAAGAGAACCCCATCTCCCTGAGAAATTTCTTTAAAGCCTTATTCCAGGCACAGTGGACTCCTTTGGCCATTGTTTGTTTTATCATGTGGGTGTTGTGAATCATGTTACTAATCATATTTATCTTTTCTATTTGGCTGGAAGAGGCTTGAAGCCAAATGGAAGGACTACTCTGGCATGAAGAGTGGTCTATAATGTGTGTTTTGGGTGTGATCCTGAAACTGAGTGGTGCCCTGTCGGGTTCCTGGTCATGGAGGCCTTTTTGTCCCCCGTTTCTTGTAGGCAAGGCTCCAGCCTCCATGACATTCCCCAAGTTCCAAAAGGTCAGTTCCAGCAGTTGCTAATCAAGGGAGGTACAGCCAAGAAACTTTGGCTGAGGAAAGACTAAAGAGACTGTCCAATGGTTAAGAATCTGCTTCAAAATGCAGGAGATGCAGGTTCAATTCCTGGTCTAGGACCTAGGTTCTCACCTGCCACAAAGTAACTAAGCCTCCACACCATGACTACTGAGCCCACATGCTCTGGAGCCACGTGCCACAACTAGAAAGTTCCTGCTGCAATGAAAGATCCCATGTGCCATAACTAAGACCCAAAGCAGCCAAATAAATAAATATGTCAAAGAAAAAAAAAGATTAAAGGCATCAGAGAAGCTCATCAGAGACCCTACACACACCCTTAATCTTATCAGCAACCTCACCATGATCTCTTGCCATAAAACTCCTCACCAAACTCCCAAGCCCTTTGCCTGGCAAAGCAATAAAGCTTTTCTTTCCTGCTTCAGCCAAAACCCTCTGTGTAATTCGATTTTGCACCGGTATATACAGAGAAGCGGAGCTTTTGGCATAAATCCCTCTCTGGCTTCATATTATTTCCCTTCTCTCACGTCCTTAGTTTCTTCTTGTTGATTTGCACACATCTTGCTGTGTAGCCTTAGACTTGTTCTTGGAAGAAGAGATGATACAGCTAACCCCACAAATGATTCTAAACTTATACACAGAAGTTAATCTATCCTTTGTAAAAGTAACACTGTGCTGTGCTTAGTCACTCAGACTCTTTACAACCCCATGGCCTGTAGCTTGCCAGACTCGTCTGTCCTTGGGGATTCTCCAGGCAAGAATACTGGAGTGGGTTGCCATGCCCTCCTCCAGGGGATCTTCCCAACTCAGGAATCGAACCCAGGTCTTGCACAATGCAGGCAGATTCTTTATCATCTGAGCCGCCAGGGAAACCCAAGAATACTAGAGTGGGTAGCCTACCCCTTCTCCAGGGGATCTTCCCAACCCAGGAATCGAACCAGGGTCTCTGGCATTGCAGGTGGATTCCTTACCAGCTGAGCTACCAGGAAAGCCCCCCAAAGTAACACTATCTATCTAATATTCCAAAATGGTTATCTTAACTCCTGCTATCTCTGCTTGCTCTCCCAGGCCCCTCACAGTGACACATAAAAGTCTCCAGATCCTATGGATCCTAAGGATCTCCTGATTCTGATCGTCCGTGTCGACTCTCAGGGTCCTTTTCCTGGTCACCCACCTGATGGCTTGCAAGGAATAGTGAAAGCCCTTTCACTTTATCCCCGTCTTTCAGTTCAGTTCAGTTGCTCAGTTGTGTCCGACTCTTTGTGACCCCATGGACTGCAGCACGCCAGGTTTCCCTGTCTATCACCAACTCCTGGAGCTTACTCAAACTCATATTCATCGAGTCAGTGATGCCACCCAACCATCTCACCCTCTGTCATCCTCTTCTCCTGCCCTTAATCTTTCCCAGCATCAGAGTCTTTTCAANTGCAGCACGCCAGGTTTCCCTGTCTATCACCAACTCCTGGAGCTTACTCAAACTCATATTCATCGAGTCAGTGATGCCACCCAACCATCTCACCCTCTGTCATCCTCTTCTCCTGCCCTTAATCTTTCCCAGCATCAGAGTCTTTTCAAATAAGTCAGTTCTTTGCATCAAGTGGCCAAAGTACTGGAGTTTCAGCTTCAGCATCAGTCCTTCCAATGAAT
>SJYA01014734.1:0-10264 GCA_006410615.1 Neotragus moschatus
GAATGAAAACTGATCTTTTCCAGTCCTGTGGCCACTGCTGAGTTTTCCAAATTTGCTGTCATATTGAGTCAAGCACTTTCACAGCATTGTCTTTCAGGATTTGAAACAGCTCCACTGGAATTCCATCACCTCCACTTGCTTTGTTCGTAGTGATGCTTCCTAAGGCCCACTTGACCTCACGTTCCAGGATGTCTGGCTCTAGGTAAGTGATCATACCACTGTGATTATCCGGGTCATGAAGATCTTTTTTGTACAGTTTTTCTGTGTATTCTTGCCATCTCTTCTTAATATCTTCTGCTTCTGTTAGGTCCATACCATTTCTGTCCTTTATCGAGCCCATCTTTGCATGAAATATTCCCTTGGTATCTCTAATTTTCTTGAAGAGCTCTCTAGTATTTCCCATTCTGTTGTTTTGCTCTATTTCTTTGCATTGATCGCTGAGGAAGGCTTTCTTATCTCTTCTTGCTATTCTTTGGAACTCTGCATTCAGATGCTTATACCTTTTCTTTTCTCCTTTGCTTTTTGCTTCTCTTCTTTCCACAGCTATTTGTAAGGCCTCCCCAGAAAGCCATTTTGCTTTTTTGCATTTCTTTTCCATGGGGATTGTCTTGATCTTTGTCTCCTGTACAATGTCATGAACCTCCATCCATAGTTCATCAGGCACTCAATCAGATCTAGTCCATTAAATCTATTTCTCACTTCCACTGTATAGTCATAATGGATTTGATTTAAGTCATACCTGAATGGTCTAGTGGTTTTCACTACTTTCTTCAATTTCAGTCTGAATTTGGCAATGAGTTCATGATCTGAGCCACAGTCAGCTCCTAGTCTTGTTTTTGACTATATAGAGCTTCTTCATCTTTGGCTGCAAAGAATATAATCAATCTGATTTCAGTGTTGACCATCCGGTGATGTCCATGTGTAGAGTCTCCTCTTGTGTTGTTGGAAGAGGGTGTTTGCTATGACCAGTGTGTTCTCTTGGCAAAACTCTATTAGCCTTTGCCCTGCTTCATTCCGTATTCCAAGGCTGAATTTGCCTGTTACTGCAGGTGTTTCTTGACTTCCTACTTTTGCATTCCAGTCCCCTATAATGAAAAGGACATCTTTTGGGGGTGTTAGTTCTAAAAGGTCTTGTAGGTCTTCATAAAACTGTTCAACTTGAGCTTCTTCAGCATTACTGGTTGGGGCATAGGCTTGTATTACTGTGATATTGAATGATTTGCCTTGGAAATGAACAGAGATCATTCTGTCTTTTTTGAGATTGCATCCAAGTACTGCATTTCGGACTCTTTTGTTGACCATGATGGCTACTCCATTTCTTCTGAGGGATTCCTGCCCACAGTAGTAGATATAATGGTCATCTGAGTTAAATTCACCCATTCCAGTCTATTTTAGTTCGCTGATTCCTAGAATGTCGATGTTCACTCTTGCCATCTCCTGTTCGACCACTTCCAATTTGCTTTGATTCATGGACCTAACATTCCAGGTTCCTATGCAATATTGCTCTTTACAGCATCTGACCTTGCTTCTATCACCAGTCACATCCACAACAGGGTATTCTTTTTGCTTTGGCTCCATCCCTTCATTCTTTCTGGATATTTCTCCACTGATCTCAAGTAGCATATTGGGCACCTACTGACCTGGGGAGTTCCTCATTCAGTATCCCATCATTTTGCCTTTTCATACTGTTCATGGGGTTCTCAAGGCAAAATACTGAAGTGGTTTGCCATCCCATTCTCCAGTGGACCACAGTTTGTCAGACCTCTCCACCATGATCCACCCATCCTGGGTGTCCCCACAGGGCATGGCTTACTTTCGTTGAGTTAGACACGGTTGTGGTCTCTGTGATCAGATTGGCTAGTTTTCTGTGACTATGAATATAAAATTTAAAATTAAGCAAAAAATAAAAAGATAAAAGATAGAGAAATGTTTCTTCCTCATTCACTGGAAGCTTTGAAACGTTGCTCACAGCCTTCCTCCTTCCCTGTCCTTTGTGTGCCCCTGGATGTCTTCATTAGGTGACCTCCCAGGGATCCTTAGAAAACTGCCTTTCCTCACCCCTAGTACCTCCGTGCCCTCTCCTTACTCTCTGAGCTTCCTAAAGTTACACTCTTGTATTTTTCTCTTCTGAGAAATATTTCTGCTGTAGAGAAAGATGTGAACATGATTGCCATGGTTTCGTTTTCATTTCCTAGAAACATGGGTTATCAACTATAATCTCCCCCCTCCCCCCCCCGCCCCAAAAATAAGGTCTCAAGCCACAGGTTCTTATCTTCTTTACTGCCTCCCATCCTGGACGTCATTTCCCACGCAGGCTAGAGATTTGCCTAACATTGCTCTCTAATCTTTCTGCATTTGCCTGGACAAGGACAGTTCTTTGGCGTGTTCCTGTGCTGGGGGCTGCAGGGAGCAATTCACCAGACCACATTTTCTGCTTGCTTAGGGGAAACTTTCAGGTCTGAGCTCTGACCAGAAACATCTTTCCTCTTTTGACTGGTAAGTGAGCAAATTCTTTGTACTTGAAGTGATGGGATACTGGCCTTCCACTTGGAGGCCTGAAGGGAAGAGCTGGCTGGTGGTGAGCTGAGAGTTGGTGCAGAAGACTTGGTCATCCTTCTGGGGTAGTCAAGAGAGTGAGTGACAAGCTGAGAACTGTCCAAGGCTAGGGCAACAATGATGGAAATAAGCAGAGTAACTGAATTCCAGATAGACTTGGGGAGGTCACAAGATTGTAGATGTGAGATAAGAGAGAAAGACAATCATGTGGATGACCCCATGTGCCAACAAAGGGTGGCACTGACATTACCTGTAGGGAGAAGTCTATAGAACAAAACGGATGGGGACTTTAGTTAGGTTTGGCCTTGTTCAGTTATTAAAGATCATTCCAGACACACAAGTGGGAGATGTGTAAGCAGTCGGATATCTGTGAGTGAAGTTAGGGAAGACTCAGCACCTTCAGCACAGTGGTGGTGCTGGGCAATCTGGGACAGGGTAAGAAAACCTAAATGGTGAATGTATGTGGAGCAGCATCAGGACTGAGCCTGTTTTAGGGGAGGCAATAATTTTCTTCTACCCTTGTGAATGCATTGGGCTGGTCTCATAACTAAAATGACATGAGACAGATTAATATGAGGCAAAAATACATTTAATTTTCTAGGTTTCAGGACTCCATAATATATAGCACACAGACATTCAGGCAACTGGTGCTTATATGCCATTTGGGTTTCAGGAAAAAGGTAGGAGCCTAGGATTTCAAAGGGGAAAATCAATTTTAGAAAGATGGAAAAACAAATGTTTGGTAAATGTTGTCCATGCCAGGCAGAAAACAGTGATAAACAGAGAAGACTTTGATCAAATAGGCCTTGCTAAGTTTCCCCAAGTCTACTCTACCTAACGCATACTCTGGAGGTATCTCTGGTGATAACTCTTCTTCCTAGAATAGGCCCTTTATCTAAATTCTTTAAGACAGTTAAGGGGAAGGTAAAAGCTCTTCTTGAGTCTTTGGTTTCTTAGAATTCGTTATTCTAGATAACCCTAATGCCAAGGAGACACATTTGGGGCAGCACATTTTGTTCCATTACAACCTAGACACACCCAATCTTAGATCTCAGCTTGCGGCGGGGAGGTGCAAACAAAACAAGTTTGGTCAGCCACAGTTTTTAAACGGCTTTAGTTTAAAAAAAAAAATAAGTTGGGGGCAGAAAAGTTTTTCCTCTACGCTTCTAGGTTCTTGTAGCTGGTCTAAGAATTAAATTGACATGAGATAGATCAACAGGGAGGAAAAAAAAGCAAATACAATTATTATACATAGGTAAGGGTGGTGGCTCTAGAAGAATATGAGAACTCAGAGGCAATCAAGCAATCAGAATGTATTCATTCTGAGCAAAATTGATGGGTTTAGGTGTCTAGTACTTCAAAGGTGAGGAAGACAATGCACATAGCAATGGGAAGAGCAAAAGTTTGGTACGCAAGTAGTTGTCTTGGCATATAGAGAGACAGTGGGACACGGAGCAGAATGGGAGCAAAAAGGCCTTGGTCAGTTTCCCAGCCTACTATGCCCAGCTCCTATTGGTTTAGTTACCTCTGGTGAAAGCTCCTTTCTTGGAGGAAGTCCCCTATCTAATTGCTTTTAAGCAGGTAAGGAGGAGGTAAAAAACAAAGTCTCCTGAGCATTCTGTTTCTGAAAAATAGTCTAAAATAATCCTATTACCAGAGAAACATTTTGGGGTGGTAATTTTGCTCCC
The DNA here is from genome assembly GCA_006410615.1 of Neotragus moschatus. Classification (NCBI taxonomy): domain Eukaryota; kingdom Metazoa; phylum Chordata; class Mammalia; order Artiodactyla; family Bovidae; genus Neotragus; species Neotragus moschatus. The sequence continues at coordinate 4,245 of SJYA01014734.1, forward strand.
CTACACTGGTCATTCATCTTATTTTTCTTTCACTTAGAAACAGAATGTCTTCTCATTGCTCAAAGTCCCTTCCTTTGTGTCCCTTAAACGTCACATGTTTTTAAAACATTTGCATGCCCTGCTTCCAGGCTAAGATCCCTGCTGCTGGTGTCATCCCTTCAGTCAGCTCCTATTCTTATAATGGGATCAGCAGGAGAAAGACAGAGAGGGAAAGAGGCAGCTTTTCCTCTTCCCAGGAAAGGATATTCTACCTTTTAAACTTGTTTATTGATTTACAATGCTGTGTTAGTTTCAGGGGTAGAGCAAAGTTAATCTGTTAATACTTTTACACATATCCACTCTGTATTAGATTTCATTTCCCATATAGACCATGGCAAAGTATTGAGTAGCATTCCCTGTGCTATACAATAGATCCTTGTTAGTTATTTAGTTAAGTAATTTTAATTTAGCTTTTTATTGACATATACTTGATTTACAATGTTTCTCCCATCTCTGCTGTACAGAAAAATGACACTTATGTCCATATAGACATTCTTTTTTCTATATTCTTTCCTATTATGATTTATCATAGGATATTGAATATAGTTCCCTGTGCCATATAATAAGACCCTGTTGCTTATCCATCCTACATATACTAGTTTATGTCTGCTAATCCCAAATTTCCAGTACTTCCTTCCCCTGCACCCTCCCCCTGGCAACCACTAGTCTGTTCCCTATGTTTGTGAATCTGTCTCTGTTTCATAGATAGGTTCATCTGCACCATACTTTAGGTCCCTGCAGAAGGAAATGGCAATCCACTCCAGTACTATTGCCTGGAAAATCCCAAGGACAGAGGAGCCTGGTAGGCTACAGTCCATGGGGTCGCAGAGTCGAAGACTACTGAGCAACTTCACTTCACTTCACTTAGGTTCCATATATAAGTGATAGCCATGATATTTGTCTTTTGTTTTCTGACTTTGCTTAGTAAGGTCATCTCTATTTACCTTCATGTTGCTGAAAAAGCACTATTTTGGTCTTTTATGGCAGACTAGAAGTCCATAGATTAGATGTACAAAGAAGGGCAGGGGTGGCTGGTAGAGAGCTGAAATTCCATCCAGAAGTTCATGCCAATCTCTTTGGAAAACAGATAACCCTGGTGTTTAAAGATGCCTTTTCTTCTTCTCCTTTTTTTAAATTGAAAAAGTTGTAAGAAAATTTGGAATAAGAGAATGTTTACTGCTTTCACCAGTGGTACATTATGTAGTGTTTGATGCACCCTGGCATTTTCTGATTCTACCTTTATTATCATAAAACTATTTAAATCTCTCTGAGTTCTGATAATTAAGAGGAATGAAAAGTAATTCTTTTCTTTGCCATTTTCTTAATCCATGCAGGCTATGACAAAATGCCACAGACTGGGTTCCTTATTTTTTAAAAAAAATCTATTTCTCTTAATTTTGGAGAATTGGAAACCAAGGTCAAGGCGACTATAGATTAGGTGTCTGATGAGAGCACACTTCCTAGGTGGGTGTCTTTTCCTGTAAAGTCATGTGACAGAAGGGTTAAGCTAGATCTCTGAGGTCTCTTTTATGAGGGCACTAACCATTCGTGATGGCTCTGCCTGCATGACCCGGGCACCTTACAAGGGTCCATTTACTAATACAATCACTTTGAGCATTAATTTCCCCTGTGAATTTATGAGAACAGCAGACATATGTAAAATCTGCCTCTTGCGGTTCAATAGACTTCCCACCCTCTCTTTAGAAAACACCATTCTTGTCTCACTTTGACATTCATTTCAATAGTCTTGAAATATAATTGTATCTCTTCCTGAGTATTCATTCAACTAGCAGGAACATCTGCTCACTTCCTTCATAAGTCATTAGTTAATAAAATCCTTAACATGTATTTGTTTTAGAGTTGAGAATTTTGATTTCCCTTAGTTTTTTAAGATTGTCCTTGCTCGATATGTAGGGTGGGGGTGGAGATCATTCAGCACACCCCTAATGGACAGAGCGCACTGGTAACTCCTGAGACAACCTTATGTGTATAAATATTTCTTCAGTCACACTTTCTTGATAGAACCGTCCTTGCTCATAGTGAATGATAGGAGATTCCATTGATGTAATATCAATAACTTCTTTAAATTAACTCGGTTTCAGCAGACACCCGTGTTTCAGAACTGTGTTGAACTGGGTAGGGAAAACTGGAGCTCTTGTTTACTCCTCTACAGCTTCTTGTTACACACTTTATATCCTACTCGTATTGGTCCATGAAGGGAGGTAAATAGATATTAAGCTCCCACTGGGCAGCTATACCACAATGACTGTGTTTTGGGTTGTTCTCCAAGACATCCGGGAAACAGATTTTATAACACATGTTTGGAACATATGTCCTGGTGGTCACCACCTGGTGGACTTGTCTCTGCTTCCTGCCTCTCCCACAAGCTAGGTCCCGTCCTGATTTGCTGCAGCTTATTGGAAATGAGGTCCTTCTGGAAGCCTTCTGTGCTCACTAACGTCTTGACCTAAGTGATTCTTCCTGCAGAATGGAAAGGTGCTGGTCTCTGTATTCAGGGGTCATGACAGTACAGACTGTCTGTATTAGTTTCCCCTTATTGCAAAACAAATTAATTCTATTATAGATCTGGAGGTGAGCAGTCAAAATGAACCTTAAGGAGCTACAATCAAAGTGTCAGCAGGGCCTATTCTATCTGGAGGCTCGAGGAGAGAATCCGTTTTCCTGTCTACTTCAGCCTCTAGAAGTTGCCTGACATTCCTTGGCTCACTGCCTTTCCTCCATCTTTCAAGACCTTAACTCCAACCTCTGCTCTACTGTCCTATCTTCTTTTCAGCATTTGGCCCTGCCTCTATCTTGCCTGTGATTCCTGTGATTATATTTAGCCCACTTGGATAATAATAAAGCCAAGAAAATCTTTTCATCTGAGCCTCATTAACTTAATTACCTTCAAAAACTGCTGAATACACTAAGCCTTTATTCTTGTCCGCAAATTTTTAGATGATATTTTTTACCTGCAGTACTCAAACATGGACAGGTTAAGCATTAGGCTTTGTCTAGCAGTGGAATTAAAAACTAACGTCAACTAAAAAGTCCTTTTTGCTATGTAAAGTAGTACACTCCCAAGTTATGGAGTTCACAATATAGACATCTTAGGAACTCTTATTCTGTCTTCCACACACTGTCCTGACTCTTTGGACATATAAATTATCAGCATAGAAAACAGGCAGTGTCTTCTGCAATGGTGGAAACGAAAGCCATCAAGAGATACTACTCAGTCATAAAAGAAGAATGAACAAATGCAATTTGCAGCAACATAGATGGACCTAGATATTACCACACAAAGTGAACTAAGTCAGAAAGAGAAAGGTGACTATCATATGATATCACTTATACATGGAATCTCAAATATGATACAAATGAAATTCTTTAGAAAACAGTAACAACTCACAGACAGAGAAAACAAACAGGCTTACCAAAGGGGGAAGAGGGGAGAGGGATAAATTAGAAGTTTGCAATTCGCTGACATAAACTGTTAATAGCTGCTGTTGTTCAGTCGCTAAGTCGTGTCCAGCTCTTTGCGACCCCATGCACTGTAGCCCCCAGGCTCCTCTGCCCATGGGATTTTCCTGGCAAGAATACTGGAGTGGGTTGCCATTACTCCTCTAGGAGTTCTTCCTGACTCAGGGATAGAACCCAAGCCTCCTGTGTCTCCTGAATTGGCAGGAAGATTCCTCACAACTGAGCCACCTATAAATCCATATATGTGTAACTGGATCACTTTGCTGTACACCAGACACGAACACAATGTTATAAATCAACTATGCTTCAATAAAATACGTCATCAGAGAAAATAAACTAACTGTAGACACAGGAGTCTGCATGAGAGATGGGACTGGTCTGTTAAGACCAGCGTTTTCTCGGCTGACTCTGTGTCTGTTCTGTTGCTTCATTCACCTTATCTCCTTATTCTCTCTTCCTTTGCACAGATTATTCAGTTAACTGGCATGGATCCACTCCTCTTAGACATCATTTCAAAAAATGACTTTAGGCAACTGGCCTCAAAGTTTCCGTCTTACTACAAAGCATTAGTCGGTAAAGTAGGGGGATCCTCTCTCAGGTAACCCTTAAACGTATTCAAAAAGCCTTGGAGAAGGGGCAACCAAAAGAGGCGGCTGATGAAATCCAGAGTGCAGGAGACACTGCTGCAGGGCCTCCCTGCTGAAAAGCGCTACATCTCTCTCCTTTTGTGGCCACATTTGTCTGAGACTTTCATTGAGGTGAAGAGAGCTACAATCAAGGAGGAGGTCTGGCTGAAAGCCTTCGGGGCAGCCGTTTTGGCCTTCATCCCCATGACGCCTTTCTGCTGTGGCTTTAATTTATCTGAACAGGAGAGACACTTGGAATGTTATCGGAGCTATTTTGGTTTGGATGAGGAGTCGGTCAGTCAGATTGCTCGGAACCTGGGCATATCTGAGCAAGAGATCTACAGCCTCATGAAGTCCACAGATTTCAACTCACTTGTGAAGGATGACAGTATAATAGCCAATGTCAAGAAGTGTGCGGAGTTCACTTTCTCAGTTACTGGACTCCCCCCGTCTTCTGTTTTCCAGTTTTGCAAAGTCTACTTTCTACATATGAAATTCATCGATACGGTGGCGGAAGATGCTAAAAGAGTCTTGGCTAAGATGGAGGAGATGAAGTCTGATAGGATGGAGTAGAGACGGGTGGAGTTGCCTCTGTGAATAACAAGTGAACCTCACATGTTTTCTTCTCTGAGTGGGTCAGGATCTTGTACATACCACCAAGGCCAGTGCTTCCCAATTGGAAAATATTTTCTCTGTTAGAGTAAGCCTATTGCTCTACATTGATGCTTTATTGCTCTTTATTGTAAGAGAATTTGACCATAGCCTGTTTACTGCACTCTCTGAGTTATTTTCCTCAAATCATGATAGAAATGTACCATGTACCTTTCATTAATCTTCCAGTGTTATGAAGTAGTTTTCTTTTGCATGATTTCTTCAGATAATAAAATTTTGGTGACAATGAGGATGACCATTATGCATTGAATTTTTATGCATTATGATCCCCTGTTACCATTATCATCATTGGGACATTCTCATCTCAATGTCCTCCTCATGAAAATGAGGGAAAATACACACATTTGGGACCATGGTCAAGTGGACAGTTTAGAGAACTACATGGGAGAAATAGTTGGGAGAGGATTAGAAAGAGTATAGAATGTCATATTTCAGATATTTCTGAGGAGTAGGGGGAAGGAAACCAACTCAGGGTTGATATTTCCAGAACTTTTTCAACACTAGGTTAACAAGACAATATGAGGGACGGGAGATATGAAAGAGTACAAATGAATTAGGAAGGAAAGCAAAGAATAATTGAACTGGCAGAAGAGAGAAAATGAGAGCATTTTTCACTCACCAAATTTTAGATCAAACTTCTGAGATACGACCTAGCACACATCAACATCAGCATCCCCTGTCTCAGTCTTAGGGTTTCTCATTCCTAATGTGATAGTAATTATAGTCACATATGTGACTTTTCTTCCTTCTTCCATCACTGATATAGGCTAGTGGATCCAGATCTGTACTGAGTAAGATATGTACATGGTGGANGATACGACCTAGCACACATCAACATCAGCATCCCCTGTCTCAGTCTTAGGGTTTCTCATTCCTAATGTGATAGTAATTATAGTCACATATGTGACTTTTCTTCCTTCTTCCATCACTGATATAGGCTAGTGGATCCAGATCTGTACTGAGTAAGATATGTACATGGTGGAAGTCATCCCTCAAATCCCCATGATCTGGAGGTCCTCTCAGAGGGTGGAGGGCACTGAGATGTGTAATAAGGCATGCATAGCCCACTGTCACTTTGCTCCTCCGTGCTCCCCCACTGCTCGGGAGGGGATGCAGTCAGTGGGCGATGAAGGAGATCACTGTGTGTGCTGCCTCATATTTAACAGGTATGTGAGATGTCAAAAGGGAAGGAGCTTGTGACCT
>SJYA01014735.1:0-10265 GCA_006410615.1 Neotragus moschatus
CAGGGAGGCCTGGTGTGCTGCAATTCATGGGATCGCAAAGAGTCGGACACGACTGAGCGACTGAACTGAGCTGAACTGATTGGACATCTAATATATTCTGGCTATGATCCTGCACCATTAGGTATACAAGTTATTCATTCATTCATTCATTATGATCATTTAAATGAACATAGTATCCTAGGTATCAGGATAAAGTCTTAAATAAGATAATCTCTCGGTCTTCCTGAAACTCATATTCCAAACCAAAAGGGGGAGATTGACAACCTAGATTTCACATTTCTTTTATCAGATAGATTTTTTAAAAATCAAAATTATACAGCAGTATATTCAGAATCTTGAAATACATAGTTTGGATTTTTATTTTTAATTTAAAAATAGCAAAACTCACTCTTTTCAGTGAACAGTTCTATGAGTTTAGACAAATGCATGCAGCTGTATAACCATAATTAAGACACAGTTTTATCATTCCCCCCAAGTCCCTTGTAAAAGCAAGCTTTTTGTAAGCTTTTGGATTTTTTCAAAGAAAACAAAACTGATACAAGAGCAGCCCAAGTGATTCATGGTTGTTTTTTTTTTTAAACTGTAAGTTCCATAAGTAATCTTAAGGCATATTTAGCTTCAAGATAAAGAGATCATTGCAAAGTAGCTTAAATTATAACACAAAAGCATGCAATACATTCCTTGTTAGTGAATACAGGAGTGTCTTATATAAGTAAAATGTAGTATCACTACCTACAGGAACCATAGAATCATTTCTTACTCCATCTTCTTATCCTGCTCTGCATAATCTCTTGTCTTTGTGGCTTTCTGAGCAACTGCTCACCCTGTGACCGTGGCTGCTCTAAAAAGGGCACCTTCAAATCCTGTGTCCACACGATATCACAGACTCTAACTAACATGCACAAATTCAGGTTCCAAAATCCAAGGAAAAAGTTAGATGTAGCCAAGGAGGTGAATCATATGATGCACAGAGTTACTCATTTTAGAGAACGTAGACTGGCTTTGTCAGTTTCCTACTTTAGTGCAATGACATGTCAGAAAGAGTTGTAGTGTTAACAGAATTAATATTATTAACAATAATAGAAATATCAGAATTCCAAAAGTCAGAGGCTCTATTAAAGTAATACTAAAAGAAAGGATGGATTCCAGGAATCCTGACTAATGCTGAAATAAACTGCCCAACATTTAGAATCTTGAGCACTGAGGAAAACTTACACATGTCCTGAAAGAAGTTTTGGAGCTCTTACCCTAACTTATTGTGATTAACTTAAACTCATTAAGAAATAAACACCTTCTATTGCATGGCATTGACCATGCAAATAAAACGTTAGTGTTTACGAGTGACTTCCTGGACAAACTTAAAATTCTTGACAGATTTTTGACACTGTCCACAACAGTTGATAAAATATAACCTGTTTATATTCCTATAATGACACAGCAGTGATATTGGACTAGCATGTTAAGATTATATCCAATTACAGTTGCATGTACAATAAGTTTTACTCCTAAAATGTCCTGATAAGGAAATGGTGTAAATTTGGTTACCAGTTACATTATCAAGTATCTGGGAAATAAAATAAAAACCTGAAATTCTAAAAATAAAACAGAAAGGGAAGATTGTTTTACTTTTGTTTTCTTTTCTATGAGCTCCAAGATGATAAAGAGATATGCAGAAAATCTTTTCCTCGTACTGAAGCCTAGAAGACAGTCGATAATTTTATTTGAAAGCCAAAAAAAAAAAAAAAAAAGTGGGGAACAATGAGAACTAAAATGTTTACAAAGTATGTTTTCAGAACCTAATTCTATCTAAAAGTTTTACATTAGTTTAGTGAAAATGAATCCTGATTCAGTAAAATAGGAATAACTCATTGCCAGCGAGTTGCTTTACATATTCATACTTATATTCCTTACATAGATAAAAAGCTATAAGCTATCTTCCAGGTTCTCCTCTTTGGTGTCAGTGATTCTTGGTATCATGAAGTAAAATCTCTTCAGGTGCATTAACATGTGAACACATACACTCCCACACATATTAATACATAGCACCAAATTTTGTTTTGCTTTCTTCCAAGCAGAAACTTGATGATTATTGAAATCAATCATGGACCAAGACGTCTACTACAAAACTTGCTACATAATTGACATATGTATACTATTATTTATAAAGTAGGTAACTAATGGGAACATACTGTATAACACAGCTCTGTGGTGACTAAAATGGGAAGCAAATCCCAAACCGAAGCGGGGATATATGTATCTGTATGGCTGATTCACTTTGCTGTATAGCAGAAACTGATACAACAGTGTAAAGCAGCTATACTCCCCCCCAAAAGATGTGGAACATATATACAATGGAATATTTCTCAGCTATAAAAAAGAATACCATTTGCAGCAATATGGATGCAACGAAGAATTGTCATAGTCAGTGAAGGCAGTCAGAAAGACAAAGACAAACACCATATGATACCACTCATATGTGGAATCTAAATCATGACACAGACGAACCTATCTACAGTGCAGAAACAGACTCGTAGACATAGGGGACAGACTGTGGTTGTCCAGGGGGAGGGACAGGGTGAACTGGGAGATTGGGGTTAGTAGAATGGCAGCCCACTCCAGTGCTTTTGCCTGGAGAATCCCAGGGACGGCGGAGCCTGGCGGGCTGCCCTCTATGGGGTAGCACAGAGTCGGACACGACTGAAGCGACTTAGCAGCAGCAGCAGATGGAAACCATTATATTTAGAATAGATAAACAACAAGGTTCTGATGTACAGCACATGGAACTATTTTCAATATCCTGTGATAAGTCATATCACAGGATATTGAAAGGAAAAGGATATTTTAAAAGAATGTATAAAAACTTGCTACATATATCAATAGGGTCACAGAAAATAATCAAAATTAGTACAATGAAAATCCTACCCTGATGAGAGGATTAGGCTAAAGTATCTAAAATCTTGGTGCAGAATGGACATATATCTATATAGAGAAGGTATTCTACATTTGGAATAGGATAACCTGCAAAAATATATTTGCTCTATCATCTAATGATCCATCTTTCATGGAAAAAAATGGCTGTGTTCTCCATCCTCAATCCACCTGAGGACTCTGAGAAGATACTTTCAGTTGCAGTTAAAGTAATGGACACAGTCTTTAGAACTTCAGAAAATGGATTTTCAGCTACATTTCTAGCTAGTTTTGATAGAAAATACATGCAGCAGATAGAGGTTTAATGTAGTTGAATTCCCCATTATTCAGTGACTAATTACTCATTTTGTGGTGATCCAGGTCTGTGACTTCTCCCTTTTTTTCCCTCTGGCTGCCTGCCTTTGGCCATTTCACAGTTCATTAGCACCTTCAAAATCTAATAGGCAAGTGAAGAATAAAGACATGACTCAGATCAGTCAATTTTACAGTTTTGTATCACTGGGACTACAGTTTTCGTGAGATGTACTATTGAAACTAATACCTAAAATGGAATTCAAAAGGCTTTTATGAATTTCAGATAATTTTCCATCATCAGAAATACTCAGATTGACTCCACTGACTTGGCTTAACTAAGCAATTTTTTTTAGGATTTTTTTTCCTCTGTTGAAATCACTTCTCTTTCTTATGTAATTACCCAGGATTCACTGGCTTACTGCATAACATAGACACATGACAGACATAGAATGTGCTTGATTAAAAACATGGAAAGAACATACTGCATTCAATTAAAAAATATGCCTTACATCACCATGATCCCCCATCTTCTTAATGGCTTTTACTTGAAGTAAATTAATAATCTAATAAGCAAATAGAATCATCTAAATAATATTATAAATACATGACATATATGCACATTTATATAATAATATTATTTAGATGACTCTATTTGCTAATATATACACATCTAGGGAGAAGGCAATGGCACCCCACTCCAGTATTCTTGCCTGGAAAATCCCATGGATGGAGCCTGGTAGGCTGCAGTCCATAGGGTCGCTAAGAGTCAGATACGACTTCACTTTCACTTTCACTTTTCACTTTCATGCATTGGAGAAGGAAATGGCAACTCACTCCAGTGTTCTTGCCTGGAGAATCCCAGGGATGGGGAAGCCTGATGGGCTGCCGTCTCTGGGGTCGTACAGAGTCGGACACGACTGAAGTGACTTAGCAGTAGCATACACATCTAAGTATGTATTTAAAATAATATGTAAATAAGTATGTGGTATACCTACATGTCATAGTTACAGCAATTTGTCTAGTGTCTTTCTTCACATTTTTGCAGGTCATTTATATGCTATTTGCGTATATATTCTCATATTTTAAGACTCATATCTTTTTATTACATATTTTTAAGATGAGTAGATAATCATACTTAATATAGTATTGCTTCTTTTTCAGATAATAATTGTTTATCAAAACTAATAAAACAACCCAAGCCCAAGTGACGTCACTTATGTAAACTTTTTTCCAATAAAGTTACTGTGAGACATAAATTGGAAAATGTATAGATTATATATTGTCCCAACACCTAGGGCACAATAAACTATCAACAGGTAGCATCTTACACTAAGATTATATACATAGTTATATGAGTTTCCCTGGTAGCTCAGTTGGTAAATAATCCACCTGCAGTGCAGGAGACCCTGGTTTGATTCCTGGGTCAGAAAGATCTGCTGGAGAAGGGATCACCTACCCACTCCAGGATTCTTGGGCTTCCCTTGTGACTCAGCTGGTAAAGAATCCACCTGCAATGCGGAAATCCTGGGTTCGATCCCTAGGTTGGGAAGATCCCCTGGAGAAGGAAAAGGCTACTCACTCCAGTATTTTGACCTGGAGAATTCCATGGACTGTAGAGTCCATGGGGTCGCAAAGAGTCAGACACAGTGACTGAGTCAAACTAAGTGACTTTCACTTCACGTAAGTATATGTATGTGTTTATTTGCCTTTGCTTACACTTTCAGGGTGGGAAATTTCATCTCAGTGTTACTTTGCCTGTTACATACTTGTCACTCTAACAATCTCCCAAAGGATGTGTGTGCCATTTGTACTATGTACAGGGTTTATCTATGCATTTCAGAGGTCTGAGGAATCTTCTACATTTAAAAGGGCCAGAGTCTAAATACCTGAGTTCTAGTTCTGACTACGCTTGAATGAACTGTGTATAACTGTGAATAAAACATTTGACTTTTCACACCTCCAAAAATGGCCATAGTTCTTGAGGAGGAAGAAAGAGAAGAGTGAAAAAGCTGGCTTGAAACTCAGCATTCCAAAAACAAAGATCATAGCATCCAATCCCATCTCTTCATGGCAAATAGAAGGGAAGAGTGGAAGTAGTGACATACTTTATTTTTTGGGCTCCAAAGTCACTGCAGATGGTGACTGCACCCATGAAATTAAAAGGCGCTTGCTCCTTGGAAGAAAAGCTATGACAAACCTAGACAGCATATTAAAAAGTGGAGACATAAATTTGCCAATAAAGGTCCGTCTAGTCAAAGCTATGGCTTTTCTGTAGTTATATATACATGTGAGAACTGGACCATAAAGAAGGCTGTATGCCAAAGAATTGAAGCTTTCGAACTGTGGTACTGGAGAAGGCTCTTGAGAGTCTATTGGACACCAAGGAAATCAAACTAGTCAATCCTAAAGGAAATCAGTGTTGAATATTCATTGGAAGGACTGATTCGAAGCCGAAACTTTGATACTTTGGCCACTTGATGTGAAGAGCTGACTCATTGGAAAAGACCCTGATGCTGGGAAAGATGGAAGACAAAAGGAGAAAGGGGTGGCGGAGGATGAGATTGTTATGTAGCACACATCCAATGAACACAAATTTGAGCAAACTCTGGGAGATAGTGGAGGAGGACAGATAGTAGACAGAGAATCTTGGTGTATTCTAGTCCATGGGGTCACAAAGAGGCAGACACAACTTAGTGAATGAACAGCAACAGCGACTGTGCAATATAACAAGGATATACAATATGATGATGTCACTGAAGGTGTTTTGTAATCCAAAGGATATTAAAGTAGAAATATCAGTATTAACAAAGGAGAACTACACATATAAAGCAGCTTAGATTTCCATTCTATAAGCCCCCATAAAGTCATAAACACTAGAGAGTCAAAGGTAGTAATAAAGTTTAAGACAACAAAGATGGCATTGACTTGCTACTGCAGGGATCTAGGCTCTTTAATAAGAAAGGGGCAAGTGCGAAGAGGCGACGAAGCTTAGCACAACAAAGCCTCAAGAATGCATCCATCATAATGATTTCAGTTAAGACTTACTCATATACAAAACTCAAATGTATGTATCCATTTTTGTCATATTGTAATTTGCAACAAATTATAGGATACAGCCACTTGCATATCCAGTCTCATATCTGATTTTCTACATGACAGATTCCTGAACACCAGGGTCTAAAGAAGTGTTATAATCTAATACAGTATCGGATTCAAGATCATTATATATAGTATTAACTGGTTCTCTCCCAACTCACTAATTCCATTTCACACAATTTTATTACTCTGCAACCACATTAATATGTTTTAAAATATTGTCTCCCCTTCCAAGCCCTACCCCTCATGTCCATACATCATATTCCTGTGTCTGATATGAAAAGGAAAAGTGTTAGTCACTAGGCTCCTCTGTCCATGGAATTCTCCAGGCAAGAACACTGGAGTGGTTTGCCATTCCCTTCTCCAGGGATTCTTCCCAACCCAGAGATTGAACCTGGGTCTCCTGCATTACTGGCAGATTCCTTACTGTCTGAGTCACCAGGGAAGCCCTATGTCTACCACTAGAGAGTCATTTTGACTCTTTGTATTATCTCAGCTTATAGAAACAATTTATATAATGGTCAACAATGAATTTGTATCATTTGGGAGATCTACTGATCAAACATTTTGTTACCAACTTATCTTGAATATTAGAAGGTTTTTTTTTTTTTTTTTCATTAGAAAGTCTTACCTTCCGTAAAGGAGTAACCCAAGTTAGATGTTTTATTCACACTCCACTAACCTTTTTTTATGTTGTAGGGTTTTGGGTCCCCCTTTTTCTTATAAGTTTGATAAAATTGATAAAATGAGCCTTCTTCCTGGGTATGCTTCAAGATATATTGAGTTAGTCACCCCTCTGTGGTTTACTTATCCAGTGTTCTCCTCATTCTTCTCTGAGATTGTCTCTTCCTAATCCAGTTCATGTATCTTATTTGTCTTCAGAAATATACCTTGTCTCTTACCCTTGTTTTCTCCAATTATTTTGTGTGTGTATACATCATATTTACATTAAGGCAAGAATGATGTCATGATTTCTTGAGTAATCTGCTTTTTTCAGTATCCAGGAACTTCTCACAAATAATTAGGAATATATTAGACATTTAATAACTATTAGTTGAATTGATTGAATGAAAATGACTAAGTGCTCTGAGCCAGACTAGGTATGAAAGTATTTAGACAAAAAGCTACATTGATAAATAATTCAGTTCATTCAGTTCAGTCGCTCAGTTGTGTCTGACTCTTTGTGACCCCATGGACTGCAGCAAACTAGGCCTCCCTGTCAATCACAAACTCTTGGAGTTTACTCATATTCATGTTCATTGAGTCAGTGATGCCATCCAACCATCTCATCCTCTATTATCCCCTTCTCCTCCTGCCTTCAATCTTTCTCAGCATCAGGGTCTTCTCCAGTGAGTCAGTTCTTCGCATCAGGTGGCCAAAGTATTAGAGTTTCAGCTTCAGCATCCGTCCTTCCAATGAATATTCAGGACTGATTTCCTTTAGGATAGACTTGTTGGATCTCCTTGCTCTCCAAGGGACTCTAAAGAGTCTTCTCCAACACACTTCTCTAACACCACAGATAAATAATTGGATTACCAAAAAGAAACCAGCAAGTGAAAGACTGTAGGAGCTATTGACAGAGAGGAATTGAGGATCATCAGGAGGACAAAAGGAGAATAAAAGACATTGAGAGAGAAGTTCTTTTAATAAAGGGCAATATTTTCCAGAGGATGCTGTACTATTAGATACTCCATGTACTTCCTTTGTATTTCTGTTTTTAAAATAGAGCATCTTTGTCTAGACTATTATTTTCAACTTCTTTGACTAATACAGACTATGTTCAATAAATTCTAATAAGAAATGTTTGAATAGCAGCTTTTTACAAAAGAAAGGCCAATTGGGTTAATTTTGTACATATGACATTATTGTTTTTCAAGAGGAAAATTAACATAAGACTCTTTATAAAAAGTCATTGACAGTAGCATTTTGTGAATGGAAGTAAATTACTGGACACTGGCAAATATTACTACAAAATGGAGATGCTCATTTTTATAAAGATTTCCCAACTATAATGAGAGACAGAGTACACTCACTCACACACATACATACATGTTTAGATATTATATGGGTACCTTAGAGACTTTATATATACTTTATAAAGTTTGTGTGTACACATATCTGCTGCTGCTAAGTCGCTTCAGTCGTTTCCGACTCTGTGTGGCCCCATTGATGGCAGCCCACCAGGCTCCCCCGTCCCTGGGATTCTCCAGGCAAGAACACTCGAGTGGGTTGCCATTTCCTTCTCCTATGCATGAAAGTGAAAAGTGAAAGTGAAGTCGCTCAGTCGTGTCCGACTCTTAGTAACCCCATGGACTGCAGCCCACCAGGCTCCTCCATCCATGGGATTTTCCAGGCAAGAGTACTGGAGTGGGGTGCCATTGCCTCNCAGGCAAGAACACTCGAGTGGGTTGCCATTTCCTTCTCCTATGCATGAAAGTGAAAAGTGAAAGTGAAGTCGCTCAGTCGTGTCCGACTCTTAGTAACCCCATGGACTGCAGCCCACCAGGCTCCTCCATACGTGGGATTTTCCAGGCAAGAGTACTGGAGTGGGCTGCCATTGCCTTCTCCGACATACATATATATGTATATGTAGTATATATATGTATACATATATATGTAGTGTATATGTACATACACATATATAGTTTATTTTATATATATGTAGTATATATATATGTAATATGTATATGTATACATATATATGTAGTGTATATGTATACACATATATGTAGTATATATGTAGACACACACACTTTATTTAAAAAAGACACTCACAAATGTATACATATAAAGAGAGAAGACTACAAAATAAAAGATTAGTAAATCTGAAATTCCAAACTCAGTAAGATGCTGTTACTGTAAGCCAATGAGAAAAAAATAAGCTAAATTACCACTGATCCTTGAACAATGTGGGGATGAGGAGTGCTGGTTATCTATGTCATGGCCCTTTCTCACATACGTGCTTCCTCCTTAATCTAAGTTTCTTCCATATTTGCATCTACAGATTCAACCAACTGCAGATCATGTAGTACTGTGGTATTTATTAACAGAAAAAAAAACATCAAGCATGCAGTTCAAACCCTCATTGTTCAAGGCCCAAGTGTAATTATTTCAATGCTATAGTAGTATATTTGAAGCATTTCAACAGTAATTGAGTATGTTAAGAATGACTACGAGAACACAGAGACATTTTCTTATTGAACTCTTTGCATGTCAATTTATTTAAAATAAAATTATTTTCTTTCTATGTTGAATATGAATTAAAATCTTTGTTTATAGATAGTGATACATTTTGATTATTAGGTTGCAGAATAGCTAATTTACCCAGATATCCTGAGCCTACATCTGGATGTTTTCCTAAAATTTAAAATGGAAGTAATATAAACATATCTAAGTAATATATTACATGAAATCCTCTGTTACTGAAGTCTCATTATACAAATAAAATCAAAAACATAAAAATCACTCTACCAATGATGAATTAACTCAACGTAGGTATTTGCTTGCTTTTTGTTGTTGTTGATATGGTCTTAAAAACAACCATAGGTGGGTAAAATTGCATACAGTTCTGTTTTATTTGGGGGGAGGTGTTCCATTTCTAACATTATAATGAAATTATTTTCATAATTAAGCTAATATCTTGGAATCATCATTTGATTCAACAATTCCCTTCTTATGTAAATACCCAAAAGAATTGAAAATATATTCATACAAAATTGTACATGAGTGTTTATAGCAGCAAGAATCATAATAGTCAAAAAATGTAAACAACACATATTTCCATCAACTGATGAATAAACATACTGGTTAATCATATTCATACAATGAAACATTAAAAGGAATGAAAAGCTGATATTTTCTGCAACTTGGATAAACTTTGAAAATACTATGTTTAATGAAAGAAATTGGCTTAAAGCTCAACATTCAGAAAATGAAGATCATGGCAT
>SJYA01014737.1:0-10264 GCA_006410615.1 Neotragus moschatus
GACTCCCACCTCCACACTCCCATGTTCTTCTTCCTCTCCAATTTGTCCTTGCCTGACATCAGTGCAGCACCACCACCATCCCCAAGATGCTAGTGAACCTCCAGACACACAGCAAATCCATCACCTCTGCAGGCTCTCTATCACAGGTGACCTTTCTGTCCCTTTTTGCAGGTTTGGGGAGTCTCCTTCTGACAGTGATGGCCTATGACCAGTCCGTGGCCATCTGTCACCCCCTACACCACCTGGTCATCGTGAACCCCCGCCTATGTATCTTGCTGGTCCTGGCATCATTTGCCGTCAGTCTTTTGACCTCCCTGCCGCACTACTTGATGATGTCACAGCTTACCTTCTGTACAAATGTGGAAATTCCTCATTTCCTTTGTGACCTTCCTCAACTCCTCCACCTTGCCTGTTCTTATACTTCCACCAATAAAATATTAATTTATTTCATTGGTACCATCGTTGGTGGGATTCTACTCTTGGGTAACCTTTACTCTTATATTTGAATTATATCCTCCATTCTGAGAGTCTCTTCATCAGCTGCTAAGTCCAAAGCTTTCTCCACCTGTGACTCTCACCTGTCCAGTTGTTTGCTTATTTTATGAAACAGGTCTTGGAGTATATCTCAGCTCAGCTGTTTTGTCTTCTCCCAGAAAGTGTGCAGTGGCCTCGGTGATGTACACTGTGGTCACCCCTATGCTGAACCCCTTCATCTACAGCCTAAGGAACAGGACATTAAGAGTACCCTGTGGAGAATTATCAGCAGAATAGCCTAATCTCAACATGTTGGTATCTTTTTTTGGCTCATAGGAGTAGAAAATTTAACAAAACCAAACATGTGCAATAAGTGATTCTGTTCTGTGGTCACACAGCTTACATGTACCTATCTTGCTCTCTGCTCTGTTTACACAGTTTTTTCTCTTAGAGAAGATTATCTGGATGCCCCAAATGAGTCATAGCCCTTCTAGGATTTTCCATAGTGCATCAGTATACCCTTCTCATTTTTGCTGCATATGACCCAGGACTCTTGGTCATGGGCATCCTTGCTCCTATCTTCACAGAATAAACACAGTTCTCTATTTCTTGTTATATACTGTTTCTATAATTTTCCTATTTTGATTCTCTGTGTGTTACGCGGATCTAAATCTCTATAAATTGCATAAGTGATTCAATGGCCTTGCAGATATGAAAGTCACATGTTTTCTCTAATTGAAATAAGAAGGAAAAAAGAAAACTTGGAAGTCAGAGCTGAGGAGTAGAGATCAAACTCCCCTGAGAAGTTGATGAGTCTAGCTCCTTCCTAATACATTCACTTTTCTCCATGAAATTAGCAAATCCTCAAAGTTTAAGAGAATGTAGACAATTATTTTCTAAGTGTATTTAGGTCTCTAGACTGCATCACTCTAGACAGTCAACCTGTGCTTCCCAGCCCTTCAGTTAGCCAGCTCCAGTCCAGTGGCTTCCATACCTGTGTGTCTCCTCCTCCAAGTTCTTGTCTGCACCAGGAAGCCCACAACTGAGGCTGTCTTGGTGCCAGTCCTCACCACAAAGCTTCAGTCCTCATCCAACACCAGGTAAGGGAGGGGCAGGTGATCTGAGTCCCTCAGTCCTGGTCCAGTGGAGACAAGCACCATCCAGTGAGTGCCAAGTGCAGTGGGAGACACGAATGCAGGAGGGACTGAGTGGGGTGTTTGTGTGTGAAGGGGGTTGTTTTCTCAACACCAAGCAGAGAAGAGATAGGAGAGCCAGTAAGAGGTTACCAAAATGCATATATAAGCTCAAAGGCTTATGAAGTTGATGTTGTTTTTGGTGGTGGGGATCTAAGAACTCATTTAAATTTCTATTTTCCTCCCACACTGTTTCTATCTTCCTTGGCCATCTTTTCTACCTGATCAGGGAATAGGTCTTTCTAAACTGTCCTTCCTTGGAGAAGGAAATGTCAACCCACTCCAATATTCTTGCCTGGAGAATCCCAGCTAACTTAGAGTTTGAGAATGGCTTTGGTCATAAATTGCTCAATTGTTCATTAGAGGGTTGGTTTTGATGAGAATTCTTCACAAATGTTAAGGATTTGAAACATATGTAAGTTTTATCAAGCTACTATAAATAAAAATAGCAAAAAGTAAACTCTCTTCCTTTTCTTCCCAGGCACAGACCCCTTGCTCACTGTGCTGTTCCTTTTGGGTGTTCACTGTAGACTTGGTGCAGACCATGTGTGGCACCTGCTACATCGGTTATAGGAAGGAAGATTGAGTTGAAGCTGAGGATCCTAGAAACCATCACCTTATGCAATTCAAGGCATTTCTCTCTCTTGTCCTTGACCTTGAATTTTGCTTCATTATCAACTTGTGCTTTCATTTTTGTAATTATTTACCATGTGTATCTCTAAGGGAGTACAGTCAGGGTGCTGATCAGGAAATAAGAAACAGTATAAAGGCATATACAATATTGTAAAGTAATTAGTCTCCAATTAAAATAAATTAATTAATTAAAAAATAAGTTGGGAAGAGACTTCTGAACCTCTGTTTAAACCATCTGAAGTGTAGGGAAGCAGAATGGATAGTGCATAAGCCTCAGACACCCACAAATTAATTTTGAATCTTATCTGCTCTACTTAGTACCTGAATGACACTGAGCAAGCTTTTCATAACTTTGAGCCCAAAACTGGTCATCTCAGTTGATATCCAGTTGATACAACTACATGAGTAAGAATGAAACAAAATGGGTACTAAATATTACATGGATGCATTGCAGTAACAGCAAAGTAAATTTTAGATATTGTTATCCTGAAGTTTAGACTTCCTAAGTGGTTCAGAGGCAAAGAATCCATCTGCCAGTACAGAAGCTGCAGGCGACTTGGGTTCAATCCCTGGATCAGGAAGATCCCCTGGAAGAGGGCATGGCAATCCGGTCCAGTTTTCTTGCCTGAAGAACCCCACAGACAGAGGAGCCTGATGGGCTATAGCCCATAGAGTTTCAAAAAGCTGGGACACAACTGAAGTGACTTAGCAAGCATGCTGGGCCCTTCCTGCCTGCCTGCCCCTTCATTCCTTCCAGTGATGTCTTATAGGCCTAGACAAAGCATAAAGCAGGGTTCATAAGCCTCTATGTTATTTTCTAAGGAACCTATCATTTCCCACTTAATAGAATCTACAATACACTATTATTTTAACAAGTAGTGAATCATAAATTTTTTTTAAAGGAGAAACAGTGAAAGAGAAAGGAAAGTTAATTTAATTGTGTAGACTGAGACACATTTTAGGATTTCTACTCATTCTGTAAATGAATTCTCTGGGACTTGACAGGCTTCTATCTCTCTGTCATGGACTGTGGCCCACCAGGCTCCTCCGTCCATGGGATTTTCCAGGCAAGAGTGCTGGAGTGGGGTGCCATTGCCTTCTCTGACAATAGAGTGTAAGATCATTAAACTCCCCTAGGATTGTATTTCATCAATAAGCTAACTGATCCAATAATGATTCAACTTCTGAATTAAAAGCTGTGTCTGGGAGCTTCTCCTGGTGGTCCAGGGGTTAAGGCTTCACCTTCCAGTGCAGGGGGTGCAGGTTTAGTCCCCGGTTGGGGAGCTAAGATTCCACGTGACTTACAGCCAAAAATCTAAGGCAGAAGCAGTACTGTAACACATGCAACAAAGCCTTTTTAAATGGCCCACATCCAAAAAAAAAAAAAAAAAATTAAAAAATNTGATCCAATAATGATTCAACTTCTGAATTAAAAGCTATGTCTGGGAGCTTCTCCTGGTGGTCCAGGGGTTAAGGCTTCACCTTCCATTGCAGGGGGTGCAGGTTTAGTCCCTGGTTGGGGAGCTAAGATTCCACGTGACTTACAGCCAAAAATCTAAGGCAGAAGCAATACTGTAACACATTCAACAAAGCCTTTTTAAATGGCCCACATCCAAAAAAAAAAAAAACTTAAAAAATAAATAGATAAAATAAAAACCATAGACAAATATTTATTAAGTATTGACCTCTTGGGTGCCACTATTGGGGATCTGCCACTACTGAGGATACACTATTGGGTGGACTGCTCCAACATGTGCTGCAATGGTTTACTGATTAGTTTATAGTGAAGATGCTTGAGAAGCAGCTAATGCAAGAGGGAAACTGTGACCCTCCCATGTACCCTGGAAAAGCAGGGATAAATCTCTCACACGAAAGGGGCATTGCTGCCCCAGAAGTTGGAGGACAACTTGTTCCCAGAGATGGGGAATTTGGAGCATAGAAGCTTATACAAACAAATTTGATTGTTTCTTTCATTCTCTGCCCCATGCCCAAATCTGGTTAGATTCTTCACTAGCAAAGGACCCAAAGCCTGTGTTTCTTCCTCTTGTCAATTCCTCACCAATTTATTGTGTCTTCATCTAAAAAGGAAAAGCTGCCTGCTTTGGCCACTTCTTAGGTCCTATTTGTATGAGACCTCCATGTGCAGCAACTCAAATTTGTTTCTTTTTTCTCCTGTTAATCTGTCTTCTGTCAGTTTTGTTATTATTCCAGCCACAAGAACTCCAGAGGGGTAGAAGAGGAAATTTCTTTTTCCTCAACACCACACACAAATGTCCTACAAATGGGTGTTGCTGGCCCTACTTCAATGTAAGGGATACAAGTGCAGAGAAGTAGGGAGATTTACACACACTGCACATTAAGTGAGTGAAACTTTAAGTGGACTCTGACAAAGACCTCCTAATTCCCACCCCAGGGCTCTGTCCCACCAGATTATTTTCTTTTAAAACCTATGTTAGTCCCAGATGATCAAATGGAAGTAGAACCATCAATTCCTTGAATTGGGATGTGGTGAGCTCGTATCTAAATTAGCAGAATGGACCAAACTGTTTGCAGGGGGCTTTGTGGTATGAATATTATGGATGGTATGGTTTTCTATGGATAATAATGCATTTCCCAGCCCATTTTATAAATCTGAGTTATAGAAATATCATTCCCTATACAAGATGTGAATTTTCATATGGTTCTGTCAGGAAAGGACTATTCTTAGTCAGCCTTCAAGGATCTGTCTAATTCTACACCTTGTATATCAGAACATGTAGTTGATTTGGTCTGATTTTTCCATTAGCATAACTTTTGTAAGTAATTAATAGAAAAATTACATTTTTCAAATTTTAAAATGGAACCAATACTCTTGTATGCATATATATTTTGGAAATTCTCACTAGTGTAATGTATATAGGGTTGCAAGAATTTTCATAGTTATGTCATAATAAAAAATTCAAAAAATAAAGGGAAATTTACCCTTCTGATAATGTTATGCATCATTTCTTTCATGAAAGGCATTTTATTTTAAATATAGTAGTGTGTACATGTCAATTCCAAACTCTGAATACTGTGGTCAATGAGAATTTATCTATGTTAGATAGGACCTAGGTAAGTTTTTAACAAAATTGCTTATGAATACATAGTTTAACATTAATGTTATGGAAACAATGAAAGAAAAATGTGTCTACCGAATTCATGATGTGTTTGCCTCTGAGCTGGTGAAGTGCAGGGGAATAAGATCACCCAGGGACAGCAAAACCACTCTATTTTCATTAGTAATAAATATGAGTTCTAAAGAAAATATTATCAACTATTTATATTTTAATATGGTCTGTGAGTAATATGAGGAAGAAATGGCAATCCATTTTTGTATTCTTTCCTGGAAAATCCCATGGACAGAGGAGCCTGGTGGGCTATGGTCCATGAGTGGGAGAGGGTCAGACACGACTGAGTGACTAAACATGAGCACTAGTGGGTAATACGGTTTTAATGATAGATAACATTATTGCAATGTTTATCAATTGCCTAACAATATTTTTGTACCCTGAAAATATGTTCATTTGCCCAAAGGAATTATGAGTAGAGATTCTGATCTGATTGGTTCTAGGTTGTAGCTAGTCCATAGCTCAATTTGGAAAGATCAAAAGATAATTATATTGCTCAGCCAGCACTAATAACACTGGTTAACTATTTTATATTTATTTTAATTTGATTTCTTCCAGCAACCCTGTAAGTTCAGTACAGTTAATATACCCATTTTAAAGATGCACAAACTCCCCAGGTATTTGTGATATTAGTCTTTGGGGTTTTTTTTTCCCCTTTTGATTACTCCCAAATGGCATCATGTTTTGACCTGTAGGAGAAATGAAGGCCTGAGTTGCCTTCATGGAGCTGAGTGAAGAAAAAAAATGCAATTTCTCAATACAGAAGAATGACTCAAAAAGATTATAAGCTGATCTTAAGAAGGACAATTTGGGGTTTGAGACTTGCTTTGATCCTATGCTCTCCAACTGTTCATAAGAGTTAGGTTTGATGATAAATCAGCCCTTAATAAATTTTTAGGAGCAGAGACATAGTTAAGAAGTGTTACCTAGCCACTACACACAAAAACAACAAAAACCAACCTCAGGCTTTTTCTTGAGGGTGTCCAGCACTGATAGAGAAAAACTGCAAAAGTGAAAAAATGCCAAAGTATTTATTAAAATTTAATTATCAAATTTGATAATTAAATTGATTAATAACAGTTAATTTGATGCTTTTGAACTGTGGTGTTGGAGAAGATTCTTGAGAGTCCCTTGGCCTGCAAGGAGATCAAATTAGTCCATCCTAAAGGAAATCTGTCCTGAATATTCATTGGAAGAACTGATACTGAAGCTGAAGCTCCAGTATTTTGGCCACCTGATATGAAAAACTGACTACTGGAAAAGACCCTGATGCGGGGAAAGACTGAAGGCAGGAGGAGAAGGGGTTGACAGAGGATGAGATGGTTGGATGGCATTACCAACTCAGTGGACTTGACTTTAAGCAATCTCTGGGAGCTGGTGATGGACAGAGAAGCCTGGTGTGCTGTAGTCCATGGGGTCACAGAGAGTTGGACATGACTGAGTGACTGAACTGAACTGAATTATTATTTAATCACTGGTACCTCATATGTTAATACTATCCTCAGGTTCAGTGACACTTTTAATGAAATACATATACTTTTAGCAAAAATATATTTATCAAAATATTAAGCCCAAGGCCAAATATTTATATTTCAGTTATATTGAGGACACTTTGACCAGACTGTCACACTTGAGTGAGCACTTATCTCCATGGAAGATTGATGTCATAAAACCACATAAAGAAGAAAAACCCTTAAAGTTAATTGGAATATAGAAAGGTTATCTGACTATAATTTATACTACAATGAATGTGGTTTGATCTCTTCAGGGCTACATTACAAAGCAAGGGAATTTCTTGTACCGCATTTGGATAATAGCAGTACATGTGAGTGCTTTTTACTGCTGCTACAGCTGCTAAGTCGCTTCAGTCATGTCCAACTCTGTGCAACCCCATAGACAGCAGCCCACCAGGCTTCTCCGTCCCTGGGATTCTCCAGGCAAGAACACTGAAGTGGGTTGCCATTTCCTTCTCCAGTGTATGAAAGTGAAAAGTGAAAGTGAAATCACTCAGTCGTGTCTGACTCTTCGCGACCCCATGGACTGCAGCCTACCTCCTCCATCCATGGGATTTTCCAGACAAGAGTACTGGAGTGGGGTGGCATCACTTTCTCCAGAGTGCTTTTTAGTATCTTGTAATTAGAATAATTTTTTCAAGGGGAAAACAATAACTTTTATTCAATATTTTTCCTTCAAAAGTAGGGGGCAGATATTTTGCTGTATTCACGGATTTGTTATCTCAAAATGTCTTTACTTCTCTCATATTCNAGTGGGGTGCCATCACTTTCTCCAGAGTGCTTTTTAGTATCCTGTAATTAGAATAATTTTTTCAAGGGGAAAACAATAACTTTTATTCAATATTTTTCCTTCAAAAGTAGGGGGCAGATATTTTGCTGTATTCACGGATTTGTTATCTCAAAATGTCTTTACTTCTCTCATATTCTTTGGCCCCATGCCTCTAAAATAGATGTATAAAGAAACCAGTGAATATTTTGACCTTAATGAAGAATCACTCACAACTGAGAAATACTGCTGAAGGTGCTGAAGGGTATGATTATCAAGTGTAAATACTTTATTTGTAAATTGCTTCAATCCAACGTATGGACACTAATCTGGGTGGCCCTACAATCATTTTCTGTTTTCAACACATTTTTTTTTTTCCTAAAGGTACCCCATCAACATGGAACCACAGAATGTAACAGGTGTCTCAGAATTCCTCCTNTTAATGAAGAATCACTCACAACTGAGAAATACTGCTAAAGGTGCTAAAGGGTATGATTATCAAGTGTAAATACTTTATTTGTAAATTTCTTCAATCCAAAGTATGGACACTAATCTGGGTGCCCCTACAGTCATTTTCTGTTTTCAACACATTTTTTTTTTCCTAAAGGTACCCCATCAACATGGAACCACAGAATGTAACAGGTGTCTCAGAATTCCTCCTCCTGGGCCTCTCAGGTTATCCAGACCTGCAGCCCCTTCTCTTTGGGCTCTTCCTGTCCATGTACTTGGTCACTGTGCTTGGGAAGCTACTCATCATTCTGGCTGTCACCTTTGACCCCCACATCCACACACCCATTTACTTCTTCCTCTCCAACCTGTCCTTGGCTGACATCAGTTTCAACACCACCACTGTCCCCAAGATGCTAGTGGACCTCCAGACACACAGCAAATCCATCACCTATGCAGGCTGCCTAGCTGGGGTGACCATCTTTTCTCTTTTTGCATGTTTGGAGAGTCTCCTTCTGACAGTGATGGCCTATGTCCGGTTGGTGGCCATTTATCACTCTCTACACTACCTGTTCATCATGAACCCCCGCCTCTGTGGCTTCTTGGTCCTGGTGTCATTTTCCATCAGACTTTTGAAATCCCAGCTTCACTACTTGATGATGTCACAGCTTACCTCTGTGCAGAAGTGGAAATGCCTCATTTCTTCTGTGACCCTTCTAAACTCCTCAGTCTTCCCTGTTCTGAAAACTCCATCAATATCATATTAAGTTATTTCAACAGCAACATTGTCGATGGGATTCCACTTTCAGGAATCCTTTACTCTTATTCTCAAATTGTTTCCTTAATTCTGAGAGTCTCCTCAACAGGAGGGAAGGACAAAGCCTTATCTACCTGTGGTTCTCACCTGTCAGTCGTTTGTTTGTTTTATGGAACAGGCCTTGGGGTGTACCTCAGCCCAGCCATCTCACAGTCTCCCAGGAAGGGTGCAGTGGCCTCAGTGATGTCCACTGCGGTCACCTCTATGCTGAACCCTTTCACTTACAGTCTAAGGAACAGGGACATCAAGAGTGCCCCCTGGAGGATTATCAGCAGAATAGCTTAATCAAAAATGTGCAATAAGTGAGTCTGAATCTGAAGTTACTTACTGTAAATGTACCTATCTGGCTCTCTACTTTATGTTTACAGAATTTTTCCTCCTCATAGCATAGCTCTAATGGAATTGGGAGATTAGCTGGATGCCCCATGTGAGTTATAACCCTTCTGGGTTTTGCATATCGCATCAGTATACCCGTCTCTCTTTCCTTACGTATTACTCAAGACTCTTGGTCACAAGCAATCTTGTTTCTATCATCACAAAATAAATACAGCTCTCTCTTTTTCTTGTTTTGCATTGTTTCTATAACTTTCCTATGACTATTCCCTATGTGTTAGGTGGGTCTAAATCCTACCTTAATGACCAAGCCATCTAATATATTTTTTTCTCCTTAGTGATTTTTGAGTAAATAGAGTAGATATTTGATTTCTAAACTGGAGTATTTTGAAATTGAAATAGGACACTATGAATATTAAGTTTGAATAAACACTTATCAACTGGGTTTTCCTGGGAAATGTGGGGTGTATGCTTCCCAAGGAGTAGATGAGAGGGTACCTACCAAAGCAAAGTCAGTTCCCAATTTTGCTAATAATTCTCCTTTCCATTCCATCTACCTTCTTTTTCCCAATCATATTAAATAGCAAGACACAGAGACAAAAATTGAATGATTTGACACCTAAAGTAGTCAAAATTATAGAGACGGTGGATAGGATGGCAGTTACCAGAGGCTTTGGAACGAAGAACAGGGAATTAGGTTANGTTCCCAATTTTGCTAATAATTCTCCTTTCCATTCCATCTACCTTCTTTTTCCCAATCATATTAAATAGCAAGACACAGAGACAAAAATTGAATGATTTGACACCTAAAGTAGTCAAAATTATAGAGACGGTGGATAGGATGGCAGTTACCAGAGGCTTTGGAACGAAGAACAGGGAATTAGGTTAGTGGAAATAGAGTTTCACTTCGGGAAGATAAAAAGTTCTGGAGATGAATA
>SJYA01014738.1:0-10258 GCA_006410615.1 Neotragus moschatus
GGGCGGAAAAGGGAGAAAAGGTGAGGACGCAGACAGCGGAATCGCATTAACAAGCCTCGGGAGCGCGCAGACAGCAGAATCGCATTAACAAGGCTCGGGAGCGCGCTGGAGCGCAGAGAAGTTCACCTCGCGCGGGCGGCACAGCCTGCCGGCGCGGGGATGGGGCCGCGTGAGGCGCTCACCGGCGCGGGCGCGGCGCAGGGCGGAGGGCGGCGGGCCGGCGCGGAGAGACGCCGGGCTTGCTGCTCGCGCTCCGGCTCGCGCGTCCCGGCGCCTCCTGTCGGGGAACTCGCGCCCAGGCTCGAGAACCTTCCAGCGTCCGACGGCTGGGTTCCCGCCAAGTCCAGCTTCGGGCCCGCCTCCTCCACGACGCCTACCTGGACTCGCACACCCGGCGCAGCGCTTGTCCCTCCGGGGCGGGCACGCTCCGCGCCGCCTGGCGGGAAGGTCTCTGCGGGACCCACCGCCTCTTCTCAGCCTCCCGTCGCCGGGCTGGCTCTGAGCTCTTCCCAGGGGTGTGACGGAGACGGACAGAGCGGCCCGCACGCAGGGACGCTGCTCAGGACGGCGGGGCAGCCCAGCGCCTCTGGGACACAGAGGGGAGCCTTGCAGGGCCCCAGAGAGGGCCCAGAAGGAGCAGGGGCCGGAGCTCACGGGTGCGGGACGAGCATCCTTCGGGTGCTCCAGCGGGGGACGAGGGGAGTGAGCTGACTGGAGGGAGGCTGGGGAGGCGGTGGCTGGGCCCGGGTGGCCTGGGCCCGGAGGAGGCCCCCGGGGGCAGGGAGGGTGGAGGGAAGTCTGTGAACCCCGGTGCTGCTTCTGGGTCCCACGGCGATGCCGGGCGCCGCCCACAGGGTCGGCGCTTAGTTCACAGTCTGCTCTCTGTCCTCTCAGGAGCCCCAGCAGGCCGACCTGTGACCACTCCATTTTACGGCCTGGGAAACAGGCTCTGCAGGCTAAATAGGTCCCAGGAGTTACAGAGCTAGCCAAGGTGTGTGGAAGGGTCGCCCTGAGCAACAGCAGGCTGGGCTGGGCTTGGGGGCTGGCGGGCGGGGTCTCAGTAGAACCCCCATGGTCCCCTAGCTAGGGCTGGGCCACCTTCACGGGGGCTGAGCCAGGGTTTCTTTGCCTTCTCTGGGTGCTCAGCTTCGGCCTTGTCCTGAAAGGGGTTCCTGGCCACTGGACCAGCCCGGCAGCTCTTCGCTCTCACCATCTGGATCCCGTGCCGGGGCCCCCAGGCCCGCCGTCGCCTTTCTGCTTGAACATCAGGGCCGGGCTGTGCGTCAGCCTCCAACGCCCTTTCCTGCAGAGCCTGTGCCCTGGGGGTCAGTCAGAGCTGGTGCAGCCCAGGGGAGGAGGCGGTGTGCCTGCCTGGTGCTCGCAGGGGTCTGCACCTCCAGGCCTGTGACTTCCTGTGCACATGTATGGCCAAGGTTTGGTTTTAAACTTTCGACAGTGGCCTGTGTCTCGTTCCTTCAGGAACGTTTTCTGCCGCTGGGTCACTGAGGTGTCCTTTCTCCTCCGTTTCCTGTCTGCTCCGGCTGTGCCGCGGGACCCCTGGTCTCCTCGCGGTCTCGGTCAGCTGCCCTTGCCCATCCCTTCTGTGTGCGTCTCTCAGGCTGTCTTCTGTGTTCCTGACTGGCTGGAACTCCTGAAGTGGCTTTTATCACTGTAAGGGTTTTATTTTTCTCCTCTGTCGTCTTCCCGTGTATTGTCAGATAGCTTTAATTTTCTTTGTTTCTGCCATTGATTTCTTTAAAGGAGACTTTCTTCTTTAGAGCGAGCTTTAGGCTCACAGCGAAACTGAGCGGAGGTAGAGAGGATCCCCATATACGCCTGCCCCCAGCAGGCACAGCTCTCCCCAGGCACTGCATCAGCGGGCCCATCGGTTGCCGTCGATGAACCTGCCCTGAGAAGTCGTCCAGCTTACATCAGGGCTCATCTTGGTGTTTCACACGCCGCGCGCCCGTCCTGACGGGCCCTGCAGAGCGTGGCCGTGGCCCTGAGCACCCTCTGTGCTCCGCCTGTTCACCTCTCCCTGCCCCTCCCCAGCCTCTGGCAACCACTGATCTTTGTATTTTCTTTGCAGTTTTACCTTTTCCAGAATGTCACAGGTTGGAATGTCACAGTATGTGGCCTTTTCTCGTTTGCTTCTCTCACTTAGTTACACACGTTGAAGCTTCCTTCCTGTCTCATTGTGGCCGGACAGCGGATTTCTTCCTACGTGACCAATATTCCATTGTCTGGTGAACCACAGTTTCTTCATCTATTGAAGGACATCTTGGTTGTTTCCAGGTTTGGGCAATTGTGAGTAAAGCTGCTATAAACACACTTTGCAGGCTTTTGTGTGGACCTGTTTTCGGCTCCTTTGGGTGAATACCGAGGGGCAGGGCTGCTGACCACGTGGAGAGTGCGGCTTTGCAGGAAGCCGCCCAGCTGCTGTCTCCACGGATCGCACCCCACCCGTGCTGGGCGTGAGCGCCCGCTGCTCGTGCTGTCCTGGCCGTGCCGGGCTGTGGGCTTTGGCCATTCCAAGAGGAGCGACGTGGCGTCTCACTGTTCCACAGCGCACGTCTCGCTGATGACTAGGACGCGGCGCTTCTTCCTGCGCTCAGATGCCATTTGCCTGTCTTCTCTGCTGAGGGGTCTGTTAGACTGTCTGCTCCTGTTTCAGTTGGGTCGCTCATTTTCTTGCTGGGTTTTTCGGGTTCTTGCTATATTGTTGCATAGCAGCCCTTTGTCAGATGCGGCCTTTGCACATATCTGTTTCCTAGCCTGTGGTTTACCTTCTCATTCTTTGACATTGTCTTTTGCAGAACGGAAGGTTTTCATTCAAATGAAGTTCTGTGTGTCAGCTGAAAGTGAAAAGTGAAAGTCACTCAGTCGTGTCTGACTCTTTGCCAGCCCATGGACTGTAGCCTGCCAGGCTCCTCCGTCCATGGAATTCTCCAGGCCAGAATACTGGAGTAGGTAGCCATTCCCTTCTCCAGGGGAATCTTCTCAACCCAGGGATGAAACCCAGGTCTTCTGCATTGCAGGCAGATTCTCTATCGTCTGAGCCACCAGGGAGGCCCTTCTTTCCTCCCGGCTGGCCTGGGCCTCAGCGCACAGGCTTCTCTCGGTGCAGGGTGCAGGCGCCTCACTGCGGTGCCTTCTCTTGCTGTGGAGCACCGTCTCTAGGTCTGCCAGCTTCAGGAGTGGTAGCTCCCCGGCTCCAGAGCTCAGGCTGAATGACTGTGGCACACGGGCTTAGCTGCCGTGTGACACGTGGGATCTTCTCAGATCAGGGGTCAAACTCCAGGTGGATTCTTTGCCGCTGAGCCACCAGGGAAGTCCTCGGTTCTTTCTTTCGTGGGTCAGCCTTCCTGTTGAATCTACAACATCACCACACCCAAGGTCATCTAGGTCTTCTCCCGCACTGCCTTCTAGAAATTTCATAGCTTTGCGTTTTGCATTTGGGGCTGTGAGTCACCTGGTGCTAATTTTTCTGTCCAGATGTCCCAGCACCATTTGTTGGAAAGACCCCTTTGCTCCTTTGCTACTGTATGTCCCAGCACCATTTGTTGGAAAGACCCCTTTGCTCCTTTGCTACTGTATGTCCCAGCACCATTTGTTGGAAAGACCCCTTTGCTCCTCTGTATTGCCTTTGCTTCTTTGTCAAAGACGGGTTGGCTGCATTTGCGTGCCTGTCAAGCTGCTCCGGCCTTGTCACGGTCCTTTGGACAGGAGTCCTGGAGTGGGTGCCCGCGCCCTCCTCTGGGGAGCCTTCCTACCCAGGGACCAGGCCCGCGTCCCTCATGCCTCCTGCACGGGCACGCAGGTCCTTTTCCAAGGGCCGCCTGGGGAGCCCTGAGTGCTTCCGTGTGGTCTGCTTCCCAGCTCTCTCCCCCGTCCGCTGGTCTGTCTACTCTCCTGCCAGGCCGGCACTGTCTCGAGTGCTGCCGCTTCACAGGAGGGCCTGAAGTGGGATGCCGTCAGTCCTTCAAGTCTACTCTTCTCCTTGAATGTCATGTCGGTGTTCCGTGTCTCTTACCTCTCCAGGAAAGAATCAGCTAGTTGGTTGGTGGGATATGTTTTGAAAACAATTGGAGGAGAAACGACGCTTATCTGGCTCTGGTAACAGCAGTTTCACTTGGTGACGTGGCTGTGTTGAGCCTTCCTTGCGTCATGCTGGATCTTCCGTTGCAGCGCGTGGACCCCACTCATGGTGCATGGGCTGCCTAGTTGCCCCACCACACGAGAGATCCTAGTTCCCTGACCGGGGATTGAACTCACATCCCTGCACTGAGAGGTGGGCTTGTAACCACTGGACCAACAGGGAAGTCCCGGCTGGTGGGGCTTTGATTAGAATTGTACCGAATCTACAGAGAGGCACATTGTGGCTGTGCTGAGTCTTCTGGTCCTGAACATGGACTGCCTCTCCGCTGGGTCAGGTCTTCTGATTTCTTTCGGCACAGTTCTGCAGTTTTCTTCATGTTTAGATCTTATATGTGTTTTGTTAGATTTTTACCTGGCTATTTATTTGTTTGGGGGTGCTAATGTAAATGCTATTTATTGTTTTAAATTTCAAATAGTTCACTGCTAGTCTATAGGAACGCAACTGACTTTTGTACATTAACCTTGTGTCCTGCAACCTTGCTATAACTGGTTGTTAGTCCCAGGAGTGTCTTTTTCTTCTAGGCTACTTCTTTTGGATTTTGTACACATATGACTATGTCATCTGCAAACTAAAACAGTTGCATCTCTTCTTCCTCAGTCTGTAAACCTTTCATTTCCTTTACTTGCCTTCCCGCATGAACTAGTTCTTCCAGTACAACATTGAAAAGAAGTGACGAGGAGGATTTAACACTGATTTCTAAAAATTTGCTCAAATGTCAACGCGGACATACTTCCTCCCCTCCCCCATCTGTGTCCTTGGCAGACTCACCGCAGCCTCAGGGCTTTGCTGGGATGTCACCGTCTCAGACTTTTCCTGACCACTCTTTACAATGGCCACCTCACTCAGAATTACTATTCTTTTTCCTGGCTTTCTTCTTCTCTAGAGCAGCTGCCCGCAGCTAGTACCAGATATCTCCAGGCTGTGTCCATCGTCTGCTCCCCTCACCCTTCGCTGGAACGTGACATCCGCACGGCAGACGTTCGGGTCTGTCCGTTCACCAGTGTCAGTACCTGGCACGTAGTGGGTCCTCAGCAGTTGCTGGAATGGCCTAGTAAATCATGGTATGTGTGTGTTCTAGGTTAGATGAGGTGTCTTTTCTTTTCTGCTTCCAGAGGTACTTATTTTTCTGATGTACATGCTTCCCCTGGCTGTTATATCCCCTCTCCCCCTTTTGGCAAAGTGATTGAGAGGGTCTTACAAATAGCTGAGAAGAGAAGAGAAGTGAAAGGCAAAGGCAAAAAGGAAAGATGTACCCATCTGAATGCAGAGTTCCAAAGAAGAGCAAGAAGAGGTAAGAAAGCCTCCCTAAGTGAAAAATAGAAAGAAATAAGGGAAAACAATAGAATTGGAAAGACTAGAGATCTATTCAAGAAAATTAGAGATACCAAGGGAACATTTCATATAAAGATGGGCTCGATGGACAGAAACTTTCTAACAAGCAGAAGATATTAAGAAGAGGTGGCAAGAATCCACAGAAGAACTGTACAAAAAAGATCTTCATGACCCAGATAATCACGATGGTGTGATCACTCACCTATAGCCAGACATCTTAGAGTGTGAAGTCAAGTGGGCCTTAGGAAGCATCACTCTGAACAAAGCTAGTGGAGGTGATGGAATTCCAGCAGAGCTGTTTCAAATCCTAAAAGATTCTGTTGCACTCAATAGGCCAGCAGATTTGGAAAACTCAGCAGTGGCCACAGGACTGGAGGAGGTCAGTTTTCATTCCAATCCCCCAAAAGGGCAAAGAATGCCAAAGAATGTTCAAACTACCTCACAGTTGCACTCATCTCACATGCTAGTAAAGTAATGCTCAAAATCCTTCAAGCTAGGCTTCAACAGTGTACACTGAGAACTTCCAGATGTACAAGCTGGATTTAGAAAAAGCAGAGGAACCAGAGATCAAATTGCTGACATCCACCGCATAATAGAAAAAGCAAGAGTTCCAGAAAAAACATTTACTTCTCCTTCACTGACTATGCTAAAGCCTTTGTGTGGATCACAACAAACCGTGGAAAATTCTGAAAGGGATGGGAATACCAAGCCACTTTAGCTGCCTCCTGCAAAACCTGTATGCAGGTCAGGAAGCAACAGTTAGGAACGAAATGCAACAGCAGACTGGTTCATGATCGGGAAAGGAGGACGTCAAGGCTGCGTACTGTCGCCCTGCTTAGTTCACTTGTACGCAGAATGCATCAGGAGAAACGCTGGGCTGGAGGAAGCACAAGCTGGAATCAAGTTTCCCAGGAGAAATATCAGTCACCTCAGACATGCAGATGACACCATGTTTATGACAGAAAGTGAAGAGGAGCTTTTAATGAAGGTGAAAGAGGAGAGTGAAAAAGTTGGCTTAAAACTCAACATTCAGAAAACTAAGATCCCATCACTTCATGGGAAATAGACGGGGAAACAATGGGAACAGTGACAGATTTTATTTTGGGGGCCTGGGGCTCCAAAATCACTGCAGATGGTCACTGCAGCCATGAAATTAAAAGATGCTTGCCCACTGGAAGAAAAGCTATGACCAACCTTGACAGCATATTAAAAAGCAGAGACATTACTTTGCTGACAAATGTCCGTCTAGTCAAAGCTATGGTTATTCCAGTGGTCACGTATGGATGTGAGAGTTGGACCATAAAGAAAGCTGAGCGCTGAAGAACTGATGCTTTCAATCTGTGGTGTTGGAGAAGACTTAAGAGTCCCTGGGACTGCAAGGAGATCCAACCAGTCCATCCTAAAGGAAATCAGTCCTGAATATTCATTGGAAGGACTTATGCTGAAGCTGAAGCTCCAATACTTTGGCCACCTGATGTGAAGAGCTGACTCATTGGAAAAGACCCTGATGCTAGGAAAGACTGAGGGCGAGAGGAGAAGGGGGCGACAGAGGATGAGATGGTTGGGTGGCATCACTGATTCAGTGGGCGTGAGTTTGAGCAAACTCTGGGAGACTATGAAGGTCAGGGAAGGGTGGCGTGCTACAGCCCATGGGACCATGGTCAGACACGACTGAGCGACTGAATAAGAGGAGGTAAATCTCGAGAGAATTGTTTGGAATTCTGGGCGGACATGGGGCCTTCCCACGGAATAAGGACAAACACAGAGTAACAGCCCCAGAGACGTGCATGCCCTAGTCCCCAGAACCTCTGGCTGTCACCCCCATGGCAAGAGAGACTTTGCATGGTGGATTCTTAACCACTGGACCACCAGGGAAGTCCCAGTTGGTGGGATTTTGATTTGGATTGCATCGAATCAAGTTGGGGAAAACTGACACTGTGACAGTACTGAGTGTTTCCATCCATGAAGGACGTTCTTTGAGATGGAGCAATTGTCCTGGGTTATCTGCCTGGGTCCAGTGTCATCCTAAGGGGCCTTACAAGCAAGAGGGTCAGAGGAAGAGGCGTGAGGATGGTGGCAGAGGTGAGTGATGAGAAGATGGTAAGCTGATGGCTCTGAGGATGGAGGGAGAGCCCACACACCAAGGAATCCCGGTGCCCTCTAGTTACTGGGAGAGGAGGGGAGCAGATCCACTCCTAAAGCCTCCAGAGAATGCAGGCTGGAAACCTTGATTTTAGGACTTCCGATGTCCAGAGCTGTAAGACAGGAAATTCGATTTTGTTCCTGGAAATTTGTAATAGCAGCCACAAGGGACTCGTGGGCAGGTGCACCCAGTACCAGGCAGCCCGAGAAGAGCTGGCTGTTGACAGCATCGTCCAGTCTGTGTCTGACTCCCCAGGGGCTCCCGACCCTGAGCGAGCCTTACACGAAAACAGTCAAACAAGCGAACCTCTCATCATCCTTACAGCAGTGTGCACTGGAGTCTCCATTCATGGCAACCGAGTCCCGGGTCATAGGACCTCCCCGCCCACCGCCCCACCCCAGTCCCGGTGCCGAGTGCTCGCACATCTTTNCGAGCCTTACACGAAAACAGTCAAACAAGCGAACCTCTCATCATCCTTACAGCAGTGTGCACTGGAGTCTCCATTCATGGCAACCGAGTCCCGGGTCATAGGACCTCCCCGCCCACCGCCCCACCCCAGTCCCGGTGCCGAGTGCTCGCACATCTTTGAGGAGGGCTGGGCAGGACTCGCACCCAACGCTGTTGTCACTGCAAATGGAACTGAGGACATGGTCGGATATTATTTGCTCGTTGGTGGGAAGGCCTGTCCCTCGCCCACGACAGTGGATCCATGCACAGGGTGGTGGGAGGGGGTCCAAAGCCCCTTCTCAGGGCCGGAAGCTCAAAGGAAGGTGTTGGAGAGGCAGGAAGCCGTGAGGGTGGGGGAAGGGGGGGTCAGCACGGTGTCCAAAGCTCAGGTCAGGAGCGGTGTCAGGAGCAGGGACAATGCCCAGGCCCCTCTGCCCAAGACAACCAGGCACAGAGAGCGAGTCAGAACTAAAAAAAATATTTCATTTCATTCTGAATAAAAAATGGAACAGACAGAACTCTTGGAAATCCTGAAAACAATGTCATCGCTACGGCAAAATTTCACAGAAATCATCGCACGGGGCGTGGGGGCCGAGCCTGGGCCCTGCCCGCTACAGAGGCCGCCTCTCTGGGAGGGGCCGGGGGCGCAGTGGCCTGGGGGCCCGAGTGGGCAGGCACGATGGTGGCTGTGCCCCGGGATGAGCCCGGCGGGCCCCCAGGGCCCAGGCTCGGAGCCTGGCCTCCAGCTGCCAGCGCAGGCTGGCGGGTGGGGCTAGGAGGGTCACTGGTCCTCAGGGGGCCTCCTTCCGGGCGGCCTTGCGGCTGCGTGCGCCCCACATCCCCCGCCTGGAGTGGAAGTGGTGGTAGAAGTTCCGTACCCGGAGTCGCTCCACCTCCAGCCCTGCCTGCAGGACCCTGCGAGTAGCGAGGGGCGGTCAGGGCTGCCTCGCAGTCTGGAGGTCAAGACGGGAATGGGGGTGAATGGGGCTACCCTTACTCTGGACCCTGGTCGGGGAGGGCACGTGTGTCAGGGATGCCCTTGAGCCTACAGAACAGTGGGGTGGGGTGGAAGGGGAGAGGCCATAACCAGGCCCAAGGGCCAGATGCGGGGGTTTCCACCACTGCAGGGCCCCGCCTGGGCTGGGGGACCCCAGGGCTGCCGCCAGAGGATCTGGGGGCCCCCCTGAGCCTGCAGGATCCCAGAGCTGGGAAGGGGTTTATGGGAGTGGGGAGGCATCTGGAATCTCTCTAGGCCTACGGATTCTGGGGGGTAGGAGGAGGAAGACGGCAGTCTTGTCATCAGTGAGAACCCCAGGCCCCTCCCTACCCAGAGGCCAGGACGTGGGCCTGTCTCTGGGTGTTGGGTGGGGCATCACCTGTCCAGGAGCTCCCAGTCCTCGCCTCCCCACTGGTCCCGGAATTCCTCAGTGTTCATGCCTCCAACACGGTCAAAGTCAGACTTGTAGATCCCGAACAGGCCAAAGCCATTCACCTCCCAGTAACCTGGTGGGGCGGGGGGCCCTTCAGATACCAGAGCCTGAAAGGCTTGTGGGCTCTCGGGGTCACTCCAGCATGTTGGTCCTACCTCAGACCCCGGGCATGATTTGGGTGCTGGAGGAGGTTCCTAAAGGCCAAGCCTGACCCTGGGGTTACTGGGGGAGGGAACTTGGGGTCCTGGGCACTGTGGGGTTCCTAGACGCCACAAGGAGTCCCGGGCATTACAGGGAACCCTGATGGGGCCCCAGGCCTACCTTGCGGGTTGGGAGGCCCCTGGGGAGCCTAGATTTCACCCTGGCATTGGTGGGACCCCGGGCCCTCCTGGGGGGCCTCCAGGGCATTACCGTGCGGGTCCCCTGGTGAGCTCCCACAGCTCAGCCGCATGACCACGGGCGCGAAGGCCAGCTTGCCCTCCACGCAGTGCTTACGGATGCCGTCTAGGATGCTGGGGGGGAAGTGGATGTGCAGGTCGCAGAGGAAAACGATGCTGCTGGCATCCTGGGGACGGCGGGCAGGTCTGAGCCTCGCCCTCCGCTCCGGAAAGGTGCGCCCGCCCCAGCCCAGCGGGCTTTTCCGGCCAGCCCCACCCTGACCACGCACCTCCACCGAGTCCACTCCAGCTTGCAGCCCCGCAGAGCGCTCAAAGTTCCCGGCTCGCCTCAGGTATTGATATCTGGGCG
>SJYA01014739.1:0-10259 GCA_006410615.1 Neotragus moschatus
GCACAGCTTTAGCAATAGCAATGTAAGAGGAAAGGATAATAATCAAGGGCACCACCAGGAGAATAATACTGGCTATGGACATCTGGATTTCATTATAGATGGTGTCTGCACTAGACACTTGAATGAGGGCTGGAACTTCACACACGATGTCATCCACCCTCTGGTGGGAACAGAAGGGTAACCGGAGGGTAGCAGGAGACTGAATCAGGGACTGAATCAGGCCAGTCCCCCATGCAAAGATGGCCAGCTGCAGACAAAGTTTTGGGTGCATGATAGTGGTATATTGCAGTGGATGACACACTGCCACACAGCGGTCCACAGCCATGATGACAAGAAGGGTGCATTCAGTGGCCCCAAGCCACAGGAAGACATAGAGTTGAATGGCACAGCCAGTGTAGCTGATGCTCTTCTCTGGACCCCAGAAATTAACCAACATCTGTGGAACACAGCTGCTGGTAAAACAGAGATCTAGCAGAGATAGGTTGGAAAGAAAGTAATACATCGGGCTGTGGAGTTTTGGATCCTTCAAGGAGAGAAGAATTATGACCAAATTTCCTGTAATTGTCAAGCAATAAAAGATCAGAATCACCCAGAAAAGTGCCTTCTCCAAATATGGCTTGTCAGAGAAGCCCAGGAGGATGAAATCACTATGGCTGTCATTACAAACTGTGAACATAGCTTGTGGAGCAATTGTCTTTTTAGGCAATGGTTCAAAAGTAGTTGCTCAAAGGCCTGCACAGAGACAGAGAGAAAGGCAGTATGAATTATTTGATTATTTTCTACTCAGGGGCTCAAGGGTGAGATTTTTCCTTCCTATTTTTAAAAAATACAAAATTTAGTAATCTGTTTTAATCATTCATACCCATAATTCATTTTCTCTGTTTTCCTTTCCCACTTGTTCATATTTTGTTTCTNAGAAAGGCAGTATGAATTATTTGATTATTTTCTACTCAGGGGCTCAAGGGTGAGATTTTTCCTTCCTATTTTTAAAAAATACAAAATTTAGTAATCTGTTTTAATCATTCATACCCATAATTCATTTTCTCTGTTTTCCTTTCCCACTTGTTCATATTTTGTTTCTGATTAGAACTTTAGATTATAAATATTACATAAGTAGATAGATACTGAACACCTTCTACTCAAAATATCTTTGCTAAGTATTATGAGATTATTTTATCCTTGGTCTCAAAGACTACACATTTATTACATTTACTGCATAGATTTTCATATAAATTACTGTTCAATGACATTCTCTTTCTCTTTTTTCCCTTTGTTCTCATTTCTATGTTTTTGTATCTCAATTTGTCTGAATACCTCTCTCCCATCCCTCAGTCTTCATTCTTCTCTCTTCATCCTCCCCTTCTCTTCATTCCACCTTTCCACTCTCTTTCTTGATTTTTGAGCTTGAATTATTCCTCAGACATTTTATGATATCTGATCTAAGGAAGTTATTTAAACTTACTGTTCTTATTTATTTCTTTAGATTATCTTTTGAAAAATGGAGGGGAGGTGGAGGAATCATAGAACAACAGGCATACCTCTGCCTGTTGGAGAAACTAAATATGGGGACTTCCCTGGTCATCCAGTGGTTAAGACTCTGCCCTCCCAAGGCAGGGTGTGGGTTCCATGCCTGGTCAGGGAACTATGATCCCACATGCCATGTGTGGGATGTGGTCAAAAAAATAAACTAATGTGAAGAGAGCTCCTGGCCCATAGTAACTGCTCAGTGTTTATTACGTATTATAATCCTGATGATGACACTTTTCAGTTGATCATTGAAGCAACAAAACATCAAAATATAGAAGCAGAGTTTTACAGAGAGTGTAAGTTATATCATTTAGAAAAAAGAAATGTCATATATCTACATTTTCTCCCTTGAAAAGTAATTGGACCCACTTCTGATCACTTTAAATAATCTATCTTTATATTGCAGTACAGATATATCAGTTTTTAATATGCTTTTCTTCCCATAAAACCTGAGATTACAAAACAAATTTGAAATATGTATTGTCTATTGTTTATCTCTCTGGCAGATTAATAAAAGGTTTGGGGAAATATTCTTTCCACTCAATCACTGGTGGTATTTTCTTAACATCCTAAAGAAAGATGACGGCCTATGTGCCAAGGCACTTTTCCTTCTTTCTCCCTTTTTCTGTTGTTAATTCTGTACTCACTTTCTTCACCTTCATGCTTTTCTGTTCCCTACCAGTTTTCCTATTTGGGTAGCATAACAAAATCTGTCAGCTCTTCAACTTTAATACACTTAAAGCTTGATACACTTTTTACATTTCTAAGTATTTTCATTTATAATAAGTTTTTGCCAATGGAGTCTCCCAAAAAGACTCACAGAAGGAAAATAATCAAAGTTAAAGATTTGAAAAAGATTTTACAAGTCTATGCCTTTCAGTGACTCCCTTTAGCTGCCAGTCCTTCAAGAAATGTAAAATCTTGGACTCCGTTCTCTCATCCAAATCAGTGTTTGATAAAGTATTACTTATGCCAACATTTAAATAAAAGTATCCCTTTTCTAAAACACTTACTTCCCTGGTGGCTTAAATGGTACAGAATCTGCCTGTAATGCAGGAGACTTGAGTTTGATCCCTGGGTTGGGAAGATACCCTGGAAGAGGGCATGACCACCCACTCACGTATTTTTGCCTAGAGAGTCCACATGGACAAAGGAGCCAGGCAGGCTACAGTCCACGGGGTCACAAAGAGTCAGACATGAGTGAGCAACTAAGCACACAAACTAAATTATCAAAATTCTGATGGCAAATTTCAGGTGCTTTATCTATCACTTTATTCATAATTTATTCCTTATATACCAAATCATTCCACAAACATAGACTTAAGAAAATGTACATATAATCAATGGATAGAAAGAAATTTTAATCAGAGATCCATAAACTAAACAGACATTGTTAAGCAGCAGCAGCAGCAAAGCTCTGCTTGACTGAGTTCTTACCATGTAATTTGATAATTTGATGAGTGGCTTAACTTATTTAATCCTCACACATACAAAAATGTATCAGGTGGTGAAATATGTTTGAGTCATCTTCCTATATTTTGTCAGCAATTGTGCTATATATTTTTATCACTTTAAAATAATTTCAAAAGTGAAAATGTGAACTAGAGGAAATCAAATGCATGGAAATGAAATGTGTTGAAAACATTTAAAATCATATGGTAAAGAATCTGCCTGCAAGGTAGAAGACCCAGGTTCAACATACTCCAATATTCTTGCCTGGAGAATTCCATGGATAGAGGAGCCTGGCAGGCTACAGTCCATGGAGTCACAAAGAATCAAACACAACTGAGTGACTAATATTTTCACTTTCTTTTCAAAAGTAATACATTGTGTCAAATGGACCACTCAAGCCAAAATTCTAAGAAAAATTATGATATGCCCTGATATTTACAGTCTATTATATGAATTCATAGGGGTGAATTCTTAATCTCAGTCTAATATAGTTTCAACAATATAATATCATGCAGCTTTTTATATCAGTATAAGTTTTTATTTTTACACAGCTGCTGGAAGATATTTCCTGAATATTCTGGTCCTATTGTTTTCTATCTATCCACCCTACTCTGACCCACCTATCATGAATCACATTTGATTTTATCTAAATACTAGAAGTAGATTTATTTGAAGTTCTCTCAATCAATAGTTTTCGTTAGTATCTCTTACGGGATACTAATTTACAAGAACTCACAAACACAAATATTTTGAAAGGAATTAAGATGCAGAAGATCCTTCATATCTCATATTTTTATTTTACTTAGCTTTTTTTTTCTTTAAAATGATACCAATTTTTGAAAATCTAAATATGCCCTCTGAGCCTCTCTTCTTTTTTTCTCTGCCATTGTTCCTTTATTTTTTGTAAACTTTTGCAAACTAGAGTTGATATGTTACCACTTTGATATTAAATCTGAGTTCAATATTTAGTAGAAGAAGCAAATTAATGTTTTATAAACTCTGAGCTGATGATTTTCGCGTCTCCAAAATCAAAATACCTCCTATTCCATCCTATGACTTTTACCTACTTCCAGTAACTTTCAGCTTGTGTTCCTTATATAAAGCTAGATTGTTCTACCTTTCCTGGTTTTCTTTGTCTTTTAAGAGACATTCTCTGTATGTATACATCTATTTATCTATATATCTATTTATCTAATACATTTGTGTCTCTGTGCATCTATCTAAGCTCTGTCTAATTACAAATCATTGGAAGAGGTATCCTCTGCCCTGTTCTGGATCAACTATTCTCAAAAGATTCTTGAGTAGGAGAAGAGAGTCTTAGTTTAGCTCATATTCAGCATGCAAAATACCACAAGAATTCTCTTTATATTTACTTCTGTTGAGATTGTCTTCTCACAAATGTCAGTTTTGTCTGTGCTTTTCTCTTAGCTCATCTCCTGTGCTTCTGAGACAGCATCTAGAGGAGATTCTGTGGAGAGCCAATGCGTCCCAATTAATATGGCTACAAGTGTGGAATGCAATATTGACATCTCA
The DNA here is from genome assembly GCA_006410615.1 of Neotragus moschatus. NCBI lineage: Eukaryota > Metazoa > Chordata > Mammalia > Artiodactyla > Bovidae > Neotragus > Neotragus moschatus. Next base: position 4,513 of record SJYA01014739.1, read on the forward strand.
CCTTCTGGAACAGATGCCTCTGGTGAAGTATATCTCAATGCACAGCCTATCTCTGATTTCAGCAGAACTTTAGGGGACAGTTCTGTGTGAACTCAGATTCATCTCACCCACCCTGACACTGTCTTAGCTCAAGCATGCTGTATATGTCTTCTTGGTTGGCCCAGGCCTGTGTAACACTGTGGGACTTGACTTGGCGCAAAGACAAGTGCTGCTCAAAAATGCAAGAGATTTAATGACCCAAGAGGAAACTTTCAAACAAGGGAGAATGGTCGCAAGTGGATAAATGTTCCAGCAAACCTTCCTTCATGTGAAAAAATCTCATGTTCTCCAGGAGGTCCTGGGAGAACTGATCTCCCATTGCACACATTGACTAATATGCCCTAATACTGTCTATTTTTCTTACCTGTCTCAATTTTTCTGTCCTTCACTCATTATTCTTGAAGTTAGTTGCTTGAATCTAATTTCTATTCTCAAGCTCTGCCTTCTCAAGAACCTAAATGGAGTTGGTCTGAAAGCAGATTTTGAAAGCAGATTCTTAGAACAGTATTCAGGCAATAAGTCACTCACCAGTCAAATTGTGACAAGCCCTCCACTGATAGGGGTAAATGGAATAGTGGTAACTCAACATGCTCTAACATTACTATTACTAAAAGTCTTACATGTTGTGGTTTGGCACACAGGTAGAAGGGAGCATTGGAGTACGTCTAGCCTTTGAAAGATATGAGGGTAATGATACCTAAATAATTGTCAACATTGCTGGCTTTCATTGACTATCTTGGAAGCCTTAAACACACACACACACACACACACACACAAAGAGTAGTATGCTCCAGTCAGTCAGTCAATTACCAGCCTAAGGCTATGGTTCTCAAACTGTTAGTTAAAACCCAGATTTCTGGGCCCCATATTCAGAGTTTATGATTCCTTAGGTTTGGGGTAAGGCCCAAGAATTGGCATTTCTAATAAAGTTCTAGTAATGAAGCAGGTCTCAGGAGCAACTTTGAGAACCAATAACTAGGGAAAGCTATAAAAGCAAGTAAACATCCATGGAAAACTTAAAGAGATTTTCATATCCTACATAGGAAAGAGTGTTAAAAATCAGACCCAGGACTTGGTTATAAGACTGACAGGACTACAAAGAAGAAAAAAATGCACATCTCAACAGACTGTTTATATTAAAGTCAGGACTCTGAAAGGGATGAAGCCAGACCTTTACACCTAAGCTGGTTGATATGTGTACAATTGCACCTTAAAAACATGAACTTCCATTCAGATTTCTCTGAGCCTCTAAAACTGACAAAAGCAGTCTCTTCCCTCTTGTTAGAGGAGAGGAAACTCCACTTGCCAGAGATCATGTAAACTTGTTCCTTGCAAGACGCTTCAGACCTTTTCACAATCTCTCATTGTCCTTACTCAACAACTCCAGAGCAATAGCTATGATCCCTACTATAAGAGAAAATAGAGTATTCTAATATCTGCTGTATCTGGTTAACATGTACTATCAGTAACCTCTCTTAGAGGAGAAGCAGAATACAAATCTGTGTATGAAAAATTTTAGAGACATTATAACATTTTTGTAGTACTTAGGAATTCAACTTCTTGAAAGGAATGCTGGATTCAGTTCTAATATATTAATACTTCAGGGATGTAGTATAAAACTTTTATAAATTTAAATGTTCATTGGTAGGACTGATGTTGAAGCTAAAATTCCAATACTTTGGCCAGCTGATGAGAAGAGCTGACTCGTTTGAAAAGACCCTGATGTTGGGAAAGATTGTGGTCAGGAGGAGAAGGGGATGACAGAGGATGAGATGGCTGGATGGCATCACCGACTCAATGGACATGGGTTTGGGTGGACTCCAGGAGTTGGTGATGGACAGGGAGCACTGGTGTGCTGCAGTTCGTGGGGTTGCAAAGAGTAGGACACAACTGAGCGACTGAACTGAACTGGTGTACAGTGGATATGATAGCATTGCTGCAGTTGCCTTGACAGAATAATAAAGTGTAACATGTCTCAGAGTTAGGAATGTTAGAATGGATTTATGAGGTACCAACAGAGAATCTATCATCTAACCACACTTCCTGTGATGTCTCACAGGACACACTCTATTAAGTGACTAGAGTATATACTAGTAAAGGGGCAAAGTATTTGGGGGAAGCTTAATGTCCTTTGCAGACCAAGGTTAACAATAGGAGATGTTTTCAAGAAACTGAAATCCTTGCTAAGAATGCTAATGATAAAATTTCAAATAAGCAGAGGCAAAATGGCAGTTCTTCAATACCCGAATCCAGCTACAATTAACAGAATGGGCAGTGGGTTGGCTCAGCAGTGAGAGAACCTTAATACACAAATATCTATGGTGATGGCTAATAGATTATAATTTTCCTAGGGTTGAGACATATGTAGAGCCAATTACAAAGTTGCTCGAGTAGATATGTCAAAAACATTGAGTTAGCAAAATGGAAATGGAAATGGCAATAAAAATAATGATCCTTCACCCAGGTCTCATGTCTAGTCTGTTCTCAGACCTAGATACCATCAATTAAAGGTCCCTTAAGAAAGAATTCTGAAATGCCACTTCAACAATATACAACAAATATTCTACTTAGTATTTCTCCAATGCACTCTAAGGCTTCCCTTGTCACTCAGCTGGTAAAGAATCCACCCGCAATGCAGGAGACGTGAGTTTGATCCCTGAGTTGAGAAGATCCCCTGGAGAGGGGAAAGGATACCAATTCCAGTATACTGGCCTGGAGAATTCCATAGACTGTATAGTTCATGGGGTCGCAAAGAGTCAGACACGACTGAGTGACTTTCACTTCCACTTTTCTAATGCAACCTATGGCCATTTACCAAATTAATTGAACAAGGGGAAAGACAAGTACTGAAACCAAAGTGTGAGGGCCATCCAATATTGAGTCTTAGTTAATGCAGGACATGCAAAATGTCATAATGACCCCAAATGATAGCAAAGGCTTAGAGGCATAGGAGATAAATGGAGTCTTGGCCTAAAGTTCAATTTACAATTAGTCCAGAAGGCTTGTGGACTTGCTCCATGGTATTTAATGGTCTCTGAATGCATAATGAGGACAGATATATTTAGCCAATGGAAGAATTCTCTTATTGATGCCCTAATAGAATAAAAGCCAAGGGAAAATCCATAGACCGGCCTTTCATTAGCCAAGATCAGAAGCAATACTGTTGTCCTGAATAAAATGCATGGCTTAGTTCAGACTTTGAACCAGAAGATGGAGAATAAATTGATAAAGGCTCCCATCTACTTAGTACCAGAGGTACTAAGGCACATGAAAGTGCATAACCTTAAACCTAACAAATGGTTGCCCCATTTGCAGCTGTGTATCTGTTGTAGATTCTTAACAAGACAAGATTAATATAGGCTCTAGCATATGGTTGATCTATTAAGTGTATCATTTTCAATCCCCATCAGCATGGAGAATTAAAAGCAATTCACATTTATGTGAGGACAATAGGATATACTCACTGTCCCGCCTTGGATCTAAGACAACTCTCCCTTTTCTGACAAAATATAGTCCGTGAAAATCTTGACTGTCCTGATATTTCACAGAACATAATGATTCCACAATATTGATGGCAGCATCCCAATCAGATCCAAGTGAAAGTGAAAGTTGCTCAGTCATGTCCAACTCTTTGTTTACACTGTCCATGGAATTCTTCTGGCCAGAGTACTGGAGTGGGTAGCTTATTCCTTCTCCAGTGGATCTTCCCAACTCAGGAATCAAACTGGGGTCTCTTCTATTGCAGGTGGATTCTCACCAACTGAATTGTCAGGGAAGCCGTCAATCAGATCTAAAGAGCAAGAAATTGCAAGAAGTCTGAATATACTATGGCATGCATGTCAAAGAGTGGAAGATAANTAGAGTACTGGAGTGGGTAACTTATCCCTTTTCCAGCGGATCTTCCCAACCCAGGAATCAAACTGGGGTCTCCTCTATTGCAGGCGGATTTTAATCAACTGAACTGTCAGGGAAGCCCTAAATCAGATCTAAAGAGCAAGAAATTGCAAGAAGTGTGAATATACTATGGCATACATGTCAAAGGGTGGAAGATAAACCTTACAAAGATTTAGGGCCCTCCACTAAGTGAAGTTTCAGAAATTCAGTCATCTTAGGTGTGCCTGTACATTCTCTCTAATATTAAGAAAAATGTATTTCACTTTTGCTACTTAATACAAAGAGGCTCAATATTTGATGGAATCCAGTGGATTTGGAGGCAGCATATTCCACATGGGATATTCTATAAACTGTCAGGTGACTGAGAAGGCTGTAAGTTATAAATGGAGCTAAGAGCAAGAGAGGGATTTCTAGCAGGTAGAAGCAGTGGTGAAAGCTATCATGTTGCTTGAAACGTGTAACAAAATATATTTGTGGTGCTAGTAGTATCTGTAATAGGTAAGCACTTTTCATATGGTATCTCTGCCGCATGCGAAGAGTTGACTCATTGGAAAAGACTCTGATGCTGGGAGGGATTGGGGGCAGGAGGAGAAGGGGATGACAGAGGATGAGATGGCTGGATGGCATCACTGACTCGATGGACGTGAGTGTGAGTGAACTCTGGGAGTTGGTGATGGACAAGGAGGACTGGCATGCTGCATTCATGAAGTTGCAAAGAGTCGGACACGACTGAGCGACTGAACTGAACTGAATTGAAAGCCAAAAAAAAAAAAAGAGTGGCATACAGACTTTTAGAGTCTTGGACCAAGGAAATGCCTCACCCAAGAGAAAATTAGATGTATTATGTTGGTGTAAAAGTAATTGCTGTTCTGCATTGTAACTCTGTTGTTTGATATTGAAACACATTCTTAAATAAATGTGGTCTTGTTATACATCATTTTAATTGGCATTTCTCACTTTATGATTTTTCCTAATGACATTACTTGCTATTTACTTTATTTATTTATTTATTTTGGAGAGAAAAGGACTTTATTGGAAGTATAGGCTTTTTATTTTTTTTATTTTATTTTTTAGTTTGTTTTGCTTTACAATACTGTATTCGTTTTGCCATACATTGACATCTATCAGCCATGAGTATTTACTTTATATTTATTTTACACTATAGAAATGATGTTAGATAAAAAGCAAATTTGAGCGATTCTTTTTATTCAAGTTCAAAATGGGTTGTAAGTAGTGGAGACAACTCACAACACCAACCCATTTGGCCCAGGAACTTCTAACAAACATATAGTGCAGTGGTGATTCAAGAAGTTTTGCAAAAGAGATGAGAGCTTTGGGGATGAGGAGCAAAGTGACTGGCCGTCAGAAGTTGACAACAACGAATTGAGAGCAATCATCAAAGCTGATTCTCGTACAACTACATGAAAAGTTGCCCAAGAACGCAATGTCGACCATTCTGTGGTCATTCGGCATTTGAGGAAACTTGGAAATGTGAAAAAGCTTGATAAGTTGGTGCCTCATGAGCTGACTGCAAATCAAAAAAATCATCGTTTTGAAGTGTCACCTTCCCTTATTCAACACAACAACAAACTATTTCTCAATCAGATTGTGATGCGCAACAAAAAATGTACTCTTAAATTATACTTTATGGCCTCATGAGGATCCCCAAACGACAAGTTCTGTTCAGTTCAGTCGCTCAATCATGTCCGACTCTTTGTGACCCCATGAATAGCAGCACACCAGGTCTCCCTGTCCATCACCAACTCCCGGAGTTCACTCAGACTCAATTCCATCGACTCAGTGATGCCATCCAG
>SJYA01014741.1:0-10183 GCA_006410615.1 Neotragus moschatus
GGCCCTGAAGTCTTAATTGGTTTTATGAAGTTCAATGCCTATTTTTTATGAGACAGATAATTACGGTGAGAGAAGGTCAGGCCCTTCTCTGCTGGACTTGGCGGGGACTCCAGAATTGCTGACTCCCCAGTCAGCGAGAGGCAGATGAATGGGATCATGGTGGGCAGGAGCAGGCCTAGGGAGGGGAGGATACTCACCACAGGAGGAGGTCCTGAGTCTCCCGGCTGCAGTCTCTGTGAGGGGATCAGGAAGGAGAATGTACACCTCCTGCCTCTTGGAGGAGCCCACACATCTGAGGTGGGCACCTGTGGATTTTGTCCTTCTGGGTGGTTGGTGGGTGGGGTATGTGGCTCTTCTTCCAGGATTCATGGCAGCTCTCTCAGGCCTCCTAGGGGGCATTTCTACTTGGGGGTGTTCCTGGCTTTACCAAGAAATCCTCAGTCTCTACACAGTTATTACCTGAGGGGCTGTTTCTTCCTCCCTCTCTCTTTCCAGTCTTCTTTCCTCTCCCACAGTCTCAGTCTGAAACATGGCCTATGTCTTCCTCTGTAACTGGTCTCTGTTTCTCTCTGGTCTTTTCCCTAGTTCTAGTCCGTGATAACCTCCCCACTCCCATCTCTCCTTCTTTCTCTCCTCCCCAGGTGGGAATTGACTTGCTACCCATTGGAGTACAGTTCCACACTGTGATTCCCTGCTGACACAGGCAGGGTCTGNAAACATGGCCTATGTCTTCCTCTGTAACTGGTCTCTGTTTCTCTCTGGTCTTTTCCCTAGTTCTAGTCCGTGATAACCTCCCCACTCCCATCTCTCCTTCTTTCTCTCCTCCCCAGGTGGGAATTGACTTGCTACCCATTGGAGTACAGTTCCACACTGTGATTCCCTGCTGACACAGGCAGGGTCTGAGGGTGGTGGGGAGTAGGTGGGGGGCAGTGCAATGAGAAATTCTGCTAATGCTGAGGATGGCTCCCCTCCGGCCCTCATGGCCAGGAAGAGCAGGGTGGGGCAGAGGTTTATGTGCCTCTCTCCAGGCTAGGAACCACTGTCCAGTTTGTGACTCCCAGGTAGGCGGAGAGGTTGACACTGTCCCTAGACCAAGAACAGGACCCCTAGGTCTCTGGGAAGGACCTTTGACAGCCTGCTCTGGCTCTGGTTACTGTCTGTCTGTCCTGATATCCTCCTCCAAAGGGCAAGAAGGTGACTGACCCCTTCGTGGAAGACACATAATTACACTTTTAGACCGAGCCAATTGCTGGATATAACTGGTTATGTGACAGAATGACATCAGGAAGACTCTTACCTACTCAACATATTATTTTTTTATTATTTTANTATCCTCCTCCAAAGGGCAAGAAGGTGACTGACCCCTTCGTGGAAGACACATAATTACACTTTTAGACCGAGCCAATTGCTGGATATAACTGGTTATGTGACAGAATGACATCAGGAAGACTCTTACCTACTCAACATATTATTTTTTTATTATTTTAAAAATATTTATTTTATTTTATTTGCTTGACTGCACCAGGTCTTGGTTGGGGCATGCAAGTTCTTTGAGCTTCATTGTGGCATGCGGGATCTTTAGTTTTGGCATGCAGGATCTAGTTCTCTGACCAGGGATCGAACTTGAGTCTCCTGCATTGTGGGTGAGGAGTCTGAGCCACTGGATGACCAGGGAAGTCCCTCAACATATTGTTAAACTCCCTCCTCTCACTTTGCTTTCTGTCTCAGTGGCCAACTCCCCAGAAGTTTCTTCTTCAGAATGAGTCCAGTCTTGCAGAAAAAGAATAAAGGAAAAATAAGGCTGAATCCACCCAGGTCAGGAGAGCCTGGAATCCTGATTGCAGAGACCGGGTCCTGTTCTATCTCATCCTCCTCCATTTAATTAGCTAATGTCTGTAAAGGGCTGGGCAGCAGAAAAGCCCTACACAAATGNGTCTTGCAGAAAAAGAATAAAGGAAAAATAAGGCTGAATCCACCCAGGTCAGGAGAGCCTGGAATCCTGATTGCAGAGACCGGGTCCTGTTCTATCTCATCCTCCTCCATTTAATTAGCTAATGTCTGTAAAGGGCTGGGCAGCAGAAAAGCCCTACACAAATGTTGAGCACAATTTTATTTCCAAGACTCGCCAAGAATATATTTGCAGACTTGAGGGAAAGGTCACTGGGACTTCCTGGGACAGAAGGAAGACTCCCTGCAGGGCTCAGAGAGAGAAAGCCAGGACTGGGCAAGGAGAGGCCACAGTGGAGGCCAGGGTCTGACTCTCTGTGAACCTATGGACTGTAGCCCACCAGGTTCCTCTGTCCATGGGATTCTCCAGGCAAGGATACTGGGGTTGGTTGGCAAGCTTTCCTACAGGGAATCTTCCTGACCCAGGGATCGAACCCATGTCTCTTATGTCTCCTGCATTTGCAGGTGGGTGCTTTACCACTAGTGCCACTTGGGAAGCCCTAATATTCATAACAACTAGTATTTATTGAATACTTACTGTGTTCCAGGCTTTGCTAAAGAGGCTGGAGATCTTCAGCTTGGGGAAACGTGGCTGTCTCTTGGTGCAGTGGAGTAGGGAGCTTTTCAGTGAAGCAAGCCCTTGTATGCTGTAAGCCAGGTCTGTATGAAGTGTCTCTGAAACCTTTAGGAGAGGGGTGTCACTTATCTTCTCTGACCAGTGAGAGAAGTCTCTGTTCTATAATCCAGGTCCCTCCAGCATGGATATTCTATAAGCTTCTGCACTCTCCTTTCCTTTCCCCAGTGACAAGTCACCTGGCCCTAAATCCATTATGAAAGATCATTGAGGCCAGTTAGCCTTGACAGGCTGCATGTTCAAGGGATAACTTTCCAGTTTTTGCCTGAAGGCCTGACTATATGTCCCTGACCATCTCAGAATTCTTTGTTATCCTATATCTAGAGGCAGTCCCCTCTACCCATCTCTGGGTAGGACTTGGCTTTGGGTGAGGGCCAGATGGCAGAGACTGGGAGAGTAGAGTAGCCAGCCTCACCCCTCACAACTCACAACCATGATCAAGAGAGACAGCAACGCAGGGATTGGAGGCTCCTAGAAGAGGCAGGTAGATCAGGCCAGGAATACTGATAACATATTTCCAACATCCTTTGGGTTTCTATGGCTTCCCTGGTGCCTCAGATGGTAAAGCATCTGCCTGCAATGCGGGAGACCCGGGTGGGATCCCTGGGTGGGGAAGATCCTCTGGAGAAGGAAATGACAACCCACTCCAGTACTCTTTCCTGGAAAATTCCAGGGACAGAGGAGCCTTGTAGGAGTCGGACACGACTGAGCAACTTCACTTGGGTTTCTTTTGTACATCCCCTCACCCTCTAAAATCTGAACAGAGCTGGAGTGGACTTCTGAGAGACTAGGTCCTTGGACACCCAAGTTCCACCAACCTCCATTCTGTTCCCAGTTGTTCTCTGGCTTCTCTCCAGAGCCTGGGAGCTTCTGTGTGTCATCAGTTCATTATCATTCTGATAAAGTCATTAGTCCTTGAAAAAACATGATTCCTCAGCTGAGGCCAGGCCCCTATAACCTGAGAAGGAGTACAAATGGCTGGAGACCTGAGGGGAGGCTGCAGACATACACAGCCCCACAGACATACAGTTACGCTTGTTCCCAGGGGTGTGTGTAAATGGACGCAAACACAGTGCACATACCTTTATACACAGGCATGGGCTTACTTCACATGCCTAGGTGCAGAGCTATACCAGAGAGCCCAGAGCCATATCGCTAGAGCCACGCTCGGTTGCTTACAGCCCTGAGATTCACTCAACGTCTAGATCAGCGATGCAGCATCCAGCAGCCTTAGCCGCCCGCAAACCCAGAGGGCAGGCTCCCCAGACTCCGGGAGGGGGTGGAGAGTGGAATGTGGAAGCCGAGGTTAGAGATCTGCAAGTTCCATTAGCCACAAGAAGCATGTCTGGAATCTAAAAACGCAGGGACAAGGGCGCTGCGGAGCAATTCCTGACAGCGGGTTTATATTTCCCACCCCCTCCCCCACCAGGAAGCTCCTTGTGGTCAATAAAGCCATTTACGGATTAGAGCAGCTCCCTCAATAAAAGCTGCTTATTCAAAAGGTGCTTTCAGTTAATTTGCATTTACTGCATGGATATTAAAATGCGTGGAAGAACTGCCTCTTCAGCCTCCCTTCCTGTTTCCATTTTGAGTCCCTGGCCCAAACACCCCTCCCTTCCTTCCAGGCTCGTCTCCTCTGCCCTGACCAGTGGGCACAGGTATGGATTTGGAATGGGCTGTGATTTGCAGCAACCCAGGGACCTCAATGGGGAGTGGGAGGTGGTAAACACAGACCGCTGATCCATGGTGGAGAGGCAGCTCCACGGACAGCCAGAAGTGGCCAAAGCTGGAGAGTTTTCCTAAAAGAGAGAAAGGAGGACTGAGGCCCTGGGGGAGCCCCTTCTAGTTACTTCAAGGTTGGTACAAGCCTGATCTCCTACGGAAGGAGGAATCTGTTTGCTGTTTGCAAACGGGGTGTGGTGGGGGTCAGCAGAGTCAGCTTCAGCTTCCAGGACTTCTGTTGGCAACCAGCTGCCATGCATTCAGTTCATTCAAAGGATATGTAACACCTACTATGTGCCAGGCTTTATGCTAAGCATCTGGAATGCAGTGGTGAACAACATAGTATCGCCTCTGCCCATACAGAAATTCCGGTTTAATATGGGAAACCCCACAAAAAACAAAAAGAAGAGGAAACCNCAGTTCATTCAAAGGATATGTAACACCTACTATGTGCCAGGCTTTATGCTAAGCATCTGGAATGCAGTGGTGAACAACATAGTATCGCCTCTGCCCATACAGAAATTCCGGTTTAATATGGGAAACCCCACAAAAAACAAAAAGAAGAGGAAACCAGCTCAAGAATACAGAATTACCAATTATATATAAACAGCACTATAAAGTGGACAAGTAGGGGGCTGAGATAGAAAGGGGGACCTACTTCAGGTGGAGTCATCAGGGAAGGACGGTGACACGGGAAGAGCCTAGAAAAGGAGGAGCCGGAGGAAGGATGTTTCAGGTTTCAGTAGCAGGAGTGTTGGAGAAACAGACAACGGTGTGGCTGGTAGGAGGCGATAAAAGGAGAAGTCCCTGATGATATTAGTGTGGTTAAGATGGACAAGGTCAGGTCTTGTTAACCTTGGGAGGGAATACGGTATTATCCTAAGGGAAGAAGGACTCTCACAAAGAGGTTTAATCAGGGAAGCAAGAGGCATGATGTCACCTCCATTCAGCAGGAGGATGTGTTTGGAGGGAACTAGTGGATGCAGGTGGAGGGGTGAGGAGGCCGCTATAGTCATCCTAAGAGAAGCAGGAAGGTGACAAGGCAGGCATCCACATTTAAAAAAAATAGAATCGAAGTCCTCAGGGAATCAGGAAGCCCTCTCTTGATTTGTCCTTTTGTCACCCCCAAGGTGCACCACGGAGTTTCCTACCCAGCTCAGGGCAGAGCATGGCTTGTGCTTCCGCATCCTCACATCAGTACATGAGGAGGGTGCTTTCTTCTGGACACTTTCCAAGGAAAGTGGTCACTGGGAGGAGGGTGCCCTTCTGCTGCTGCTGCTGCTGCTAAGTCGCTTCAGTCATGTCCAACTTTGTGCGACCCTATGGACAGCAGCCCACCAGGCTCCTCCATCCACAGGAGTCTCTAGGCAGGAATACTGGAGTGGGTTGCCATTTCCTTCTCCAGTGCCCTTCTAGAGGAAGGGTTAGTTTCATTGTCTTTTTTTTTAAAAATTATTTGTTTATTTTTGGTTGCACTGGGTCTTCATTGCTGCTCATGGGCTTTCTCTAGTTGCAGCAAGGATGGGCTGTTCTTTGTTGCGGTACACGGGCTTCTCATTGCTGTGGCTTCTCTTGTTGCCGAGCACGGACTGTAGGGCACAAAGGTTTAGTAGTTGTGGTTTTTGGGCTCTAGAGTGCTGGCTCAGTATTTGTGGCCCACAGGCTTAGTTGTCTAGCAGCATGTGGAATCCTCCCAGACCAGGGATTGAACTCACATCTCTTGCAGTGGCAGGTGGACTCCTATCCACTGTACCACCAGGGAAGTCCTCATTGTCTTCCTACCCAAGTGATCTGAGCATGCACACTGGCCAATGTGCTGGCCAAGTCAGGTAGACTCAGAGCCACCCACCCCACTCCCCAAGCCAGGGTCCCAGTGACCCTAGAGCCAATTCCAGCTCCCTTGTTGCCCCTCCTACCATCAATCAGGGGATCAGAAGCATGTCAGAATCAGACTAGGGAAAGGGGGCCACTCAGAGCCTGAACCACACCCTGGGATACAGGAATATGAGGCAAGGATCCTGAGCTTGAACATTTACAGGTAGCACTCAGGATTGAAAACTGATTTATAGTCTAAATGCAGGCAGGAGGGAGCGGGAGGAAGGTGGGGAGCTTTGTGTACAGTGCAGCCTTGTTGGGAGGCGGTAATTATATATTACATTGAACTGTCCTTCCAGCACAGTGAAGGGCAGTGGGAATGAGACTCTAAATCACACTTTCCTGATGCTCCCCATTGCTCACCTCTCTGTGATGTGGCCCTGGAGCCCAGGGCTGACACTTCTGCATGCACACAGACACACACACACACACAAAGCCTGGGGGGAACCAGCCTGACTGGGGACCCAGAGAGCAGGAAGATAGAATGTTATTACCTCTGGCAGCTTCCAGGGGCTGCTCATCCTACAGGCTTCATTGTTTATTGTCCCACTACCTCTCGCATTGTCTGTCCCCCTTCTTCCACCCATGCCTGAATGTAGGCTGTTTCATTTTAAGACATCCCTGTTCACCCTTCATTTGTTCACTCCTGCAGCATCTCTCTTCTCCATATCACAGTCACTGCCTTTGTTTGGGACCTCATCACTTCTCTCCTGGATTTTTGCAAATGTTTCCTAACTCACCCTGACCCCTAATCTACTTACTACCTTTTATTTTGCTGCCATGGTGATCTTCCTAAACACACCTCTGACCATAATCTTGATCTCATTTGTTGGGATTACAGGAATGGAGAGAGATGGTCAAAGATTTTGGGGTCTTGTGGGCCCAGGAGGGAGGAAGCCTCCCCAGGCTCATCTCAGGTTGGTGATTGCTGGCTTAGTCTGAGCAGTCAGCCCAGGAGGTACTCTGGTACTCATCCTTTCTTCTCTAGCTAGAACCTGGTCCTTAGACCAATCACCTTGAGCCTCCCTCCAGGCTTCTGACAACAAGTGACTGATACTTCCTTCATTAGGGAGGCTGTCCTGCTTAGTAGTCATGAGAAAGGGCTCTGGGGTCAGAAAGATTTGAATTTAAATTCTGGCCCATTAACATGCATAAGTTGTTTGGGTAGTGAACTGACAAAGAGCAAGAACTCTGCAGCCAGACTGCCTGAGTTTCGATCTTTGCTCTGCTACTCTTGAGTCTGGCTAGGGAAAGTTCCTTAACCTCTGTTCAATTTATCCATTTCTAAAACTAAGGGTAATGATAGTACCTACTTCATAGAGTTGTGCAGATTAAATGAGCACAATAATAATACATGTAAGCATCCCTGATGTTACAAAGTTGTGAGTGTGAGCTGTTATTTTAATATCACCTCTTTTAGCCTCAGTTTCCTTGTCTATAACAAATCTCCATAGTATTAATGTATCTCCTCCCTGCCTCAAGGTTGTTGTGAAGATCAAATGACACATTCCCTTTAGCAACTCTCAAAGGCTCTACAAATGTAAGATATAATTACTATTCATTATTAGGTACTTGTTCCCTGAGGTTCAGAGTTTGGGCAAGAGGGTCACATTCCCTTAACAACAAAGCAGTTACCTTCATCCTCCTCCAACACCAGCCTCAAGGCAGGAAGCTGTGGAATCCTGGAGCCAGGAGCAGCCTTGGGAGGAGGAGCTCATTCAGATCTTCCACCCAGGGAAAAGACTGTGTTGACAGGCATCTCTGATAGATGATCTCAAAGGAGGCTGCTAATTGAATTAGGAATAGGGAGTTTATTCTCTTCACTGTAGAGGTGGACCCAGGTTTTATGGGTCCCAAAGTTCATACAATTTGGGGAAGCTCTCTTTAAGNGAGGAGCTCATTCAGATCTTCCACCCAGGGAAAAGACTGTGTTGACAGGCATCTCTGATAGATGATCTCAAAGGAGGCTGCTAATTGAATTAGGAATAGGGAGTTTATTCTCTTCACTGTAGAGGTGGACCCAGGTTTTATGGGTCCCAAAGTTCATACAATTTGGGGAAGCTCTCTTTAAGAAGAAGAATACAAAATGATAGACATAAGAATAAGTGCAGCCTTTGGCAGGGGCCTGTGGAAGTTTGTAGCCCCGAAGCTTAAGCTTCTTTAGCTTTACAGAAAATCCACCTCTGCCATCATGTCAAATGGGCATTGAGCAAACACTTGTAAGTAGGTTGCTCATGGTCAAAACAAACCATTTCCACCAAAGGCCAGGGTCTCCAGAGGACTGGAGTGGGCTCATCTCCCACCCAGAATCTAGATCACCCCCATTATGTGGGCTATGGGGTCTCCACTGCCTTCACCCCAGGCTAATCGCTCTTTTTCAAGACCTGCAAGCTATTTATTTTTGCTTTCAACGTATTTGCTTGTGATTTACATATATTAATATTCCCATTCATATTTGGAACTCTTGATCTGCCCCAGCTTAAGCTGGGTTCCTGGGACTTAGTTAACAAGGGAGATTCAGCTCTCTTCCCAGGATGTAGAGGGAAAGAAAGATATAGTCAATTTGAGGGTGGGTGTGTGGGAGAGGGGTATCTTATGAAAATTTGTCTTGGAGTTAAGTTTCTAAAGTCTCTGTCCTTACTCAGATTGTCCTTTTCCACATATCCCCGTCCCCTGCCAACCACATCCTTTCCCAATTTCCCCATGATTATGAAGCTGGAAATGAACATATTCAAGGACACATGCCTATTCAAATGCTGGGCTTATTTTGGCTCTAGTGTGCAGTCCCTGAAGCCAAGAGGCACAAGGCATCAAGATGCCAATGGATAAGCACACAGAAGCTCTTCCTTAGATCACTCCCCGAAAGAATCTCGCCTTGGAGTCCCCAGCATTGTTTGGAAGCCCAGTTTACTCACTGAAGGAAACAGATGGCAGGTGGGAGTATGTTTGAGAGTGTGTGTGTGTGCGCGCATCATGTAAGCTGTGCATACATATCAAAAGTGTGCACACATGTGNCTGAAGCCAAGAGGCACAAGGCATCAAGATGCCAATGGATAAGCACACAGAAGCTCTTCCTTAGATCACTCCCCGAAAGAATCTCGCCTTGGAGTCCCCAGCATTGTTTGGAAGCCCAGTTTACTCACTGAAGGAAACAGATGGCAGGTGGGAGTATGTTTGAGAGTGTGTGTGTGTGCGCGCATCATGTAAGCTGTGCATACATATCAAAAGTGTGCACACATGTGTGAGACAGTGAATGCCCATGTGCACATTCGTACATCTAATAAGACAGGCAGAGGAATTGGAGCACAGATGTAGGAAGGAAGGTCTCAGTCTAAGAAAACCACATTGTGGTTCCAAAGGACACCAAGGGTAAAATCTGTTTCCCCAGCCTTGCCCTGTAATGAGGAGGCAAAAAGAAGCTAACAAAGGCAGTCAGTGTCTCTGGGCAGGGATGGGGTGCAGCTGCCAGTGTCACCATCAGCTCCAGCAATGACATCACCCTCCTAGATCCCTCCTCTGGGGTGGTGAGTCACCCAGAGCCCAATCAATACTGCATTCCATTTGTCTATGCCTTCTTTATGCTCTCATGAGCCAGTTCATGCTTCCCACTTCCACACAGCCCAACCCCTGCCCCCCACTTGCCCCTGAGGAGCCTGAGCCTAAACCCTGGGACTTAGCCCTCGTATCTCTCTATCAGAGAAGGCAGGAATTCCTGCTTCTGGGAGAGGCAATCAGAGAGAAGCAAGGGAACAAGAGAAACAAAAAGAGACACTCCTGCATGTTTAGGGGGTCTAGGAATAGAAATTGAAAACTTGCAAAGCCAGCTGTGGATGGGAGAGGAGAAAGAGGAAGAGGCACTGAAAAGACAATGGGAAGAAGAGAGTCAGAAGAGAAAGAAGAAAAGAACTGGGACTGGGGAAGAGAGATGGGGTGAGGTGATACTGACTTCTGGGGACTCTCCCTTCTCAGGATCTTAGGATTGCTACCCCATTTTCCTGGCCCCTC
>SJYA01014742.1:0-13189 GCA_006410615.1 Neotragus moschatus
AAAGTTATTTCTATTATCTTCTTAAAGATACCTTTGCCCAAGTCTCAAAGATATTGTCCTATATTTCCTTCTAGAATTTTAACTTTTGATTGAAGTCTATGATTCATTGCAAATCAAGTTTTATGAACAGTGTGAGGGAGGGAATAATTAAACTTTTTATATTAATTTTCAGTTGTTCTAAAATGAATCATTAAAAAGGCTTCCCTTTTCCCTTTGGATTGCTTTGGTGACTTTATTTTAAAAAAATCAAATGTCTGTTTAATTGTGGGTCTATTTCTGTTTTCCTTTCTATCCCATTGTCATTTATCCGTACGATAGTGCTGCAATATCTCAATTTCTGTAGTCTTGTAATTCATAACGACAGGTAGGTAAATTGTCCACTTTGTTCTCCCTTTTAAGATGCTTTGGATATCCTAGGTCCTTTGCCTTTCCATAAAAATTTTAGAATCAACACGTCAATTTTTAGGAAAGAATCTGCTGGGATTATGATTGAGCTTGAATTGCATCTAAAAATCATTTTGGAGGAACTGACATCTCAACAATATCGAGTCTTCCAATCCATGAATATAGCACTCCATTTCTTTGGGACTTCTGGAATTTCTCTCAGTAATATATATATATTGTTTTCCTCAGCCATATTTTGTAGACTTCAGTGATGAGATCTTACAAGTAATTTGTGAAAATTTTCCCGAAGTAGTTAATGTTTTTAAAAATTCTATTGCAAGGATTTCCCCGGTGGTCCAGTGATTGGGACTCTGTGCTTCCACTGTAGGGAGCCAGGGTTCGATCCCTGGTTGGGGAATGAAGATCAAAAGGTTAAGGTCGTATGAGGTTAGTCATCCTGAGGAGATATAGCAGCTTGCCGAAGAAGGAACGGTGGAGAGGTAGAAAGAACCAGGTTCCTGATAGATAATATTGTAAAGCTGCTGAATTTACTAACCTAGAACTGTCCTAATTCTGAGTTTGTCTTTATATGAAATAATAAATTGCCTGTATTTTAGGGGGGAAAAAAGGGTTATGATCACAGCCAAAAAAAAAAAAAAAAAAAGCTTCTGCAAATGGAAAATTTTCAAATTTCATTTTCCATTGTTGGCAGCAGAGCTGAGTGCCAGAACAGTGACAGAAAAGACAACCCACAGGAGATCCTAGGTGTGGGAAGTGGGGGTAGGGCGGTGCTATTGATTTACAGGGAATTGCAGAGGGTCTGAGAGGGTCGAGAATACCGTGGCCATGCAATGGGAGGAAGAGAGACACAACGTAGCGTGGAAGACTGATTTCCTTTCTCGGTCCTGTTCCTGAGAAGGGACATCCTTCCTTACTACCCTCCTGGGAAGGGAAGGCAGGGCAGTGCCGAGCATCCTTGGGAAACTGCTCTTGTGTTCTCCCCAACATCATTCAATTATTCCTCCAGTGGGGCTGCTGCCTATATGGCCTGGGCTGAGCGTGGCCCTTTGTGGACAGGTAAGCTGGCCTTGGTGGTACAAGTGGCATATTCCGCCCTCTCTATGAGAAAACCTGTCCTTCACTGGCCAAGTCGGCAAGGAGGAGAGAGAGGCTGAAATACCTGGGATTTAATCTGCTCAAAACTGCCAAACTTCTGGGCTGGCTTTCCCAGGGAGCCCCCACCCTCAATGGCTTCTCCTGGCCCATTTCTTAATGTCGCCCCACCCAATTATAGAGTCAGCTGCCCACACCTCTCACAAGGGCCAAAACTTCCAACTCGTGCTCTGAGGAAAGATTTCAAAGATTTTTTTTTTTTTCCCAAGGAAAAAACTGGATAAGCCCAAGCTCCACCCATCCTGGGTCTTGTCCCTGCTTCATGGGGAAGGGTGTGGGAAGAGCGGGATACATGGGAGCTGCCTGGATGCTGGGCAGAATGGCTGTGGGTGGGGGATAGCAGCAGGGCCGAGGAGGGGAGCCATCACCCCTCTGTACTCCCCACAGTGCTCCCAACTCCCCTTCAAGGGAAGGTATACTTACTTCCTTTAAGGGCTTCCCTGATACCTCAGTTGGTAAAGAATCCGCCTGCAATGCAGGAGACCCCAGTTTGATTTCTGGGTCAGGAAGATCCCCTGGAGAAGGATTAGGCTACCCACTCCAGTATTCTTGGGCTTCCCGTGTGGCTCAGCTGGTAAAGAATCTGCCTGCAATAAGGGAGACCTGGCTTCGATCCCTGGGTTGGGAAGATCCCCTCGAGAAGGGAAAGGCTACCCACTCCAGTATTCTGGTCTAAAAAATTCCATGGACTTTATAGTCCACAGGGTCCCAAAGAATTGGACACGACTGAGTGACTTTCACTGTCAGGACAGTGCTAGGGGTTCACTGGTGGCTCAGTGGTAAAGAATCTGCCTGCCAATGTAGGAGATTCAGGTTTGATCCCTGGGTCAGGAAGATCCTCTGGAGAAGGAAGTGACAACCATTCCAGTGTTCTTGCTGGGAAATCCCATGGAGGGAAGAGCCTGGCGGGCTATAGTCTATGGGGTTGAAAAGAATTGGACACTACTTATTGACTAAACAACAACAAATTGCTGTAACAAGTAACCCTCACCCCATCCCCACAAAAGCAGCGTGTTTCCATCTCGCTTGGGTATAGTCTATAGCATTTGGTTTGTAGGTTCTTCCACACAGGAGTTTAGAGACGAGGATTTTTGCATTTTGAGGCTCTACCATCCCCTGGCCTGTCATCCTCAGCACTCCTCTGGTGGGAGGGGAAGAAACCCCACAAAATGCATAACCATATCTCAAAAGCCTTGGCACACGTGGTCCACATACTTCTGCTCACAGTCTATTGGCAGAAATCTGTCTAGAGCCACACTGAGATACAAGGGAGCCTGGGAAATGTGGTCCCTGGCTCTGCAACTGTTTCCCAGTGACAGCGTGACACTGGAAGGGAGAGCTTGAATTTTGCTGGCCCTGCCACTGAGTCCTACTGCATTTAGAAAATCTATTTATTCACTTGGCTGTGCCAGGTCTTAGATGCGGCTCTCAGGATCTTTGATCTTCATTGTGGCGCTCATGTTCTTTAGTTGGGATCTTGAGTCTCAGCAAGTGAATTCTTATTTGCAGCTTGTGGGCTCTAGTTCTCTGACCAAAGGTCGGATCAGGGCCCCCTGCACTGGGAGTGCAGAGTCTTAGCCACTGGACCAGCAGAGAAATCCCTGAGTCCCATTGCCTTGTCCCACCAGTCTTTCTTTCTAAACCGTAGAGGGCTGTTTGTGTGTGAAGGGTTATTCCCCACCCCATTCCCAACTCAGACTCCTCGTGCCTTCCTCTGTCTCCAACGTCACTTTCCACCTTACTCAGCCACTCCAAGTTCCTCTCCTTCTAAGACACTTGCCTAAATCTGACCTCTTCCACGAAGCTTTTTAGCTTTACCCATGCTGAAGCCTTCCATTTTCTGAGGATCTCATTTGCTGTAAACTTGAGCAAGAATAATTGGGGGACATCTCCTGCTTTCTTACCTGGTCTTAATGTTTGGAATTCCTTTAAATGAAGACCAAGAGTTTCTGCCCACGACCCACACTGAGGCTTCGGATATGTGTACCCTTGGGAGAGGGGGCAGAAGTATCACACCTTCCAGTCCTTATAGGTTCTTCAAGAGGGTACGAAGGAGAGCAAGGGGCTCTGCTCAGCCCTCCTGGGCTGCGTGGAGAAGGGGACCAGCTAGAGAAAGGGAGATACCATGCCTGATGCAAGCTTTGATGGTGTCTCAGCTATATTTTTCTTTTTGAAGACAGTTTTTTTTTTTTTTTTTTTTAATGTGGACCATTCTATAAGTCTTAACTGAATTTGTTACATATTGTTTCTGGTTTATGTTTTAATTTTTTGGCCACTAGGCATGTGGTGTTTTAGCTCCTCGACAAGGGATTGAACCTGCACTCCTGGCATTGGAAGGCGAAGTCTTAACCACTGGACGGCCAAGGAAGTCCTCTCAGCTAGCTATGTTTTTCAGTCATCATATACTGAGGATCTTCCAATTTATAAACAAAATGAGACTAATTAAATAGTCATTTATTTATTTATTTATTTAGGCTGCACTCTGGGGCTTGCAGGATCTCAGTTCCCTGACCGGTGGTGGAATGAGGGCCCATGACCTTGAAAGTGCTGAGTTGTGACCAGTAGCCCAGCAGGGGATTCCTCCAAGCACTGTCATTTAGTAGTGCTTACCATGTGCCAGGCATAGCAAAGCACTATGCCTTGTCAGTTGATCTTCCCAACAATCTAATGAGCTAAGGACTCTCATTTTGTCCCCATTTTGCAGGCAAGGAAAGCAAAATTCAGAGAAATGAACTTTTCCCAGGTCACATGTTGCTGTTCAGTCACTGAGCTGTGTCTGCCTCTTTGTGACCCCATAGACTGCGGCAAGCCAGGCTTCCCTAACCTGTATCTCCCAGGCTTTGCTTTAAACTCATGTCCATTGAGCCAGAGGTGCCATCTCATCCTCTGTCACCCACTTCTCCTCCTGCCCTCAATCTTTCCCAGCCTCAGGGTCTTTTCCAGTGAGTTGGCTTTTCACATCAAGTGGCCAGAGTGCTAGAGCTTCAGCCTCAGCATCAGTTCTTCCAATGAATATTCAGGGTTGATTTCCTTTAGGATGGAGTGGTTTGATCTCCTTGTATCCAAGGGACTCTCAAGAGTCTTCTCCAGCATCACAGTTCGAAAGCATCAACTTTTCGGTGCTCGGCCTTCTTTATGGTCCAACTCTCAACGTCCATACGTGACTACTGGAAAAACCATAGCTTTGACTGTATGGACCTTTGTCAGCAAAGTGGTATCTCTGCTTTTCAACACACTGTCTAGGTTTGTCATAGCCAGGTCACATAGCCAGGTCACATAGCCAGTGAGTAGAGGAGTTGGGCTGAAGCCTAGGTAAGCAGCTTCACAGTCTGTGAATTCCCTTATGCCTCTGCCTCCTGGGACAGCTGTGTGGCAGAGGTGTTGCAGGCAAACCAAATAGCCATGTGCTCCCCCTTGCTTCCCAGCCTTCCTGGCAGCAGACTGGGGCCATGTGACTAACTCTGATCAATGGGCTATGAATGGAAATGAGGCATGTCATATCTGGACCAAGGCATTGAGGGTTGGTGTCTGACTCTCCTGTTCTCTCTTTTCCTTTAGTGATGACTACAGCGGCCGTGGCTAGAAGCGGAGGAGCCACTGGGAGGAAGCAGCCTGGGTCTCTGGTTGTTGTACTAGAGACAGCTGGCCTGGAGAGCCGTCCCACCTGCAGCACCTGTGTGGATGGGAAAGCCACCTCTGTTGGGTTAAGCCACTGCGATTTGGAGATTAGTTTGTTACCGCAGCATGCCATAGCCTTTCCTCTCTAATACACAAGACAGGACACCAAATATATCACTGTTCGCCCCATTGGCTATTGACAACATAGTATTTTATTTATTTATTTATGGCTGCGCTGGGTCTCTGTCGCTGTACATGGGCTTTCTCTAATTGTGGCAAGTGGGGTTACTCTTCCTTGCAGTGCTAGGGCTTCTCATTTTGGTGGCTTCTCTTGTTGCAGAACACCGGCTGTAGGCAGGCGGGCCCCAGTAGTTGCAGCAATGGGCTCAGTAGCTGTGGCTCCTGGGCTCTAGAACGTGGGCTCAGTAGTTGTGGTTCCTGGGTTTAGTTGCCCCACAGCACGTGGGATCTTCCCGGACCACAGATCGATTGTTGTCTGCTGCATCAGCAGATAGATTCTCAACTAGTGGACCACCAGGGAAGTCCCAGATGTTTGGTTTTGTGAATGGTATTGTGCCCAGAGTAAGAATGACTGCCCAAAGGCAAGCTCTTAGAAGCAGATGGGAGAATCTAAGGGTCTTCCTGGGCCCCCTGAGCAGCAGAGGCCCCCGGCCTGGCCTCTTGCTCTGGTTTCCTCCTCGGCCCAGCATCAGGCTTCTCTCCCTGTTGCTGGTTTCCAAAGCTGCCTTTGGCCCAGCCCTTCGGTCTCCACCCCCAGCAGACAGCTTCCAGAAGCAAAGGCCTAGACACCACTGGCTCTTCTCCAGATGCTGGCCAAAGTGCCTGGAAGTTTCTCTGGGCCTCACATTGTCTTTCAGATGTATCCCTGGGGAGGCAGAGCTCTCGCAATCAGGGCAATCACCGCCTTCTGGCCCCTGCTGACCGGGAACCATGGGCTGGGTGTGGCAGGCAGGAAGCTCAGGGCAGGACTGCCCACTTTTAGTTCGGACCTGGGGGAAAAATGGGGGTTTCAGGGCACTGGGCTGGCTCCTGGCTGGAGTGGGAACAGCCAGGACAGTGAGAGCGTTCACTCCTCATCCAGTTCTCAAACATTCATCTCTGAGCATCTCTGTGGTTCTGGCCCTGTGCTTAGTACTGTGGGAGCACAAAGGCCAGAGGTCCTGGTCCCTGCCTTCCAGGAGCTTGCATCCTGTAGACTCAAGTAGGACATTAGCTACTAGAAAACCAGAGCACCAGGGAGTGCTCTGGGAGTNTTCAGGGCACTGGGCTGGCTCCTGGCTGGAGTGGGAACACCCAGGACAGTGAGAGCGTTCACTCCTCATCCAGTTCTCAAACATTCATCTCTGAGCATCTCTGTGGTTCTGGCCCTGTGCTTAGTACTGTGGGAGCACAAAGGCCAGAGGTCCTGGTCCCTGCCTTCCAGGAGCTTGCATCCTGTAGACTCAAGTAGGACATTAGCTACTAGAAAACCAGAGCACCAGGGAGTGCTCTGGGAGTTTTCAGTTGCCAGTAACATGACCTCTGGAGAGAAAACATTGCGTGCTTCTGGCTTCTGAAAGCAATTCAGTTTCAAATGTTATTTTCTGAAATGTTACTTTTTGAAATATATGTGTGGTGTGTGTGTATGCCAAAATTAACACTGACTCTAGATTTTCTGATTGCAAAATTCTACAGTTTATCAAAGCTGAAATCTTTTCCTTTCATTCTCTGTTGGTCCCCTAAGTTAGCTAGTGCCTTAAGTCCATGTTTTAAGTTATCCAAACTGAATCAGTATCAAAAAGGAAATATTTTGTCCCCATGTCCAAAGAGATTCCAGCTTCAGGTTTGGTTGGATCCAGGTCCTTATCACATGTCATGTGAACTCTGCGTGGCTTTGCTTCCTCTATTATGGCTTTATTCTCAGGGACACTCATACTCCTAGGACCATATTCTGTGATTGTCAGTCCCACTTGAAAGAATTGGCCCATTTCCTGGCCACACCAGAAAAGCCCTTATTTAACTGACTCTGACTGGGTCTCAGGCCCATCCCTGAACCAGTCTCTGTACTGGTCAGTGGTGGGGATGGGAGTGGTTTGAGAGAAGAAGTAATGCTCTGACTCCTCTCTGGATCCTGGGGTGGTTAGCTTCTTCTGAATCACATGATTGAGGCTCAGGGATACGAGATTTCCCACGAAAGACTAGGGTGTTATGATCAGAAGGAAGATAGATGCTGAGCAGGATAACAATCAATACTTACTGCTGGTGGGGTGATGGAATATGCCCTCAGAGATGTATGAACCAAGGGCTGTGAGAATTCAGAGAGGGAGATGTCATCTGCAGTTAAAGACATCGAGGAAGGATGCATGTAGACTGGGGCTTGAAGGATGACCAGGGTTTGAGTGTTGGATCTGGGGGAATGGGGAAGAAAGGGCATTCTGAGTACAGGGAACAAGGTGAGCAGAAACCTGGGGGCAAGCAAACTGAAGCTGGAGGAGGGCAGGGCTTTGAATGCCCAGCAAAGCAGTGTGGGTGGAATTTGGGAGATACTCATGGATGCTCAGGAGCTGAGGCTGGGTCGTCAGATCTGAGCTGCTGGGAGCTGATGCTAGAAGCCCCAGGGGCCCTGACCCTCTGCTCCACTCCCTGCCCCTTCCCCCTGGGCTGTCTTGGTGTCCGCAGATCCCTCTTCCTTTAGTTCAGCTCAGACAGAGCTGGAGTTTTCCAGTAGAAATGCTTCCTCAGGAGGAAAGTGAAAGTGCAAAGGGTGATTACAGAGCAACCTTGCAGATTTTCGTGCTCACCAGCATCCAGTCAAAAGTGGGGTTTGTAATTCTCGTCAAACCCGTGTTTGACTTCCTCCTCTCTCCCTGGGGATAAGTCACATAACCTCCCTGAGCCTCCATTTCTTTTTCTGCAAAATGGAATGAGCGGGGACTTCCCTGGTGGTCCAGTGGTTGAGAATACACCTGCCAGTGCAGGGGACATGGGCCCGATCCCTGATCTGAGAAGATTCCACATGCTGTGGAGTAACTGAGCTGCATGTCGCAGCTGTAGAGTCTGTGCTTTAGAGCCCTTGCTCTGCAGCAAGAGACACCTCCGCAGTGAGAAGCCCAGACACCAAAACTAGAAAAAACTGCGCACAGCAACAGAGACCCAAAGCAGCCACAAACTAATTATAAATTAAAAAATAAAGGCAAGAAGCTTCAAAAGTATATGAAGCAAGTAAGTTGCATCTCACAAGACTGGGAGGAAGATGAAATGGGATGTTGTGTGTCACATATGGGGTACACGGAGTCTGCAGTGATGATGATGAAGATGATGAAGGAGGTGAAAGGACCAACCAGGGAGGAAGGACATGACCAGCAGAGTCCNAAGCTTCAAAAGTATATGAAGCAAGTAAGTTGCATCTCACAAGACTGGGAGGAAGATGAAATGGGATGTTGTGTGTCACATATGGGGTACACGGAGTCTGCAGTGATGATGATGAAGATGATGAAGGAGGTGAAAGGACCAACCAGGGAGGAAGGACATGACCAGCAGAGTCCGGTCCCTTGGAGAGCTCGTAGCCCGGCGTGTGAGTAAGGGCGTGTCATCAGGCTGGGCAGATGCAGATGAAGGGTGGCCAGGACAGCGTGCAGGAGTGAAAAGCAGCCTCAGCCCTTACTGTTGAACTTTGCCCTCTCTTTGGCCTGCTGGGGTCAGGGAAGCCCAGGGAGAACACATCACTGTGTCATCCTTCTTGTGTATCCCCAAGTTAAGGAAGGGGCTCTGGTCGTGGAAGAGGGCCCTGGAAAGTCAGGTTGTGCTGATACTGCCCCAGGTGGGCCTCCTCTGGGCCTCAGTTTACCCCACTGGTTAGGGGATACTGGTCAGTCTCTTTGGGGTCCCAGGGGAGCCAGAGGAGCATGCTTTCAACAGGATTTCTACAAATCTCAGGATGGCTGGAATAGGCCTGAAGGGTGAGATGAGGCTAGTGAGGAAGGGCAGGAGGGGGATAAAGGCTCAAGCCAGGAGTCACCAAGCTTTACTGATCCCCCCCTCAGCAAAATAATTTGAAGATGTATCCCCCCAATATATTTGTTTACTTATTTATATCAGTGACATACATTACTATACTAATATATTCTGCCCACTATAAAATAGACATAAAATGAGGAACTTAAAGCAATATCAATAGGAAAAAAACAAACCATGACTATTCATACAACAGACTAGTACAAGAATGAGGTCTTACAACTCAATACTAAGAAGACAGCTAAGTTGAAAAATGAACAAAAGATGTAAATGGACATATTATCAAAAAAGAGATATGAATGGCTTAATAAGCATATGAAAATGTTCAATTTTATTTACCATCAGGAAAGTGCAATTTTGTGGGATCTTAGTTCCCCGACCAGGGATTGAACCCAAGTCCTTGCAGTGAAAGCGTGAGGTTCTAATCACTGGACCTGGAATTCTAATCACTGGAATTCTCAGTGAAATGCAATTGAAAATCACATGAGATAACCTGCACATCTTCTGCCATGAAGAGGTGAAATGAAAGTCGCTCAGTCACATCCGACTCTTAGCAATCCCATGGACTATATAGTCCATGGAATCCTCCAGGTCAGAATACTGGAGTGGGTAGCTGTTGCCTTCTGCAGGGGATCTTCCCAACCTAGGGAATGAATCCAGGTCTCCCTCATTGCAGGCGGATTCTTTGCTAGCTGAGCCACCTGGGAAGCCCCATGGTCTTCTTCAAAAAGATAAATGACAGCAAGTATTGAGGATGTGGAGAAATTGGAATCTTCACCCATCACTGGTGGGAGTGTAAAATGGTGCAGCACTTTGTAAAAGCAGCTTAGCAGTTTCTTAAACAGTTAAACACAAAATTACCACACAACCCAGCAATCCTCCTAGGTTATCAAATGAAGAGGAATAAAAATATATGCCCACACAAAGGCTTGTATGTATTTGCAGCAGAATTATTCATAATAGAAAAACCTGGAAACATCCTATTATCCATCAGCTGGTGAATGGATAAACGAAATGTGAAATATCCATACAACGGATATTATTCAGGAACAAACTAACTAAATAGAATCAACATAGATGAACCTCAAGGACATCATGTTTAGTGAAAGAAGCTAGACACAAAAGACTGTGTATCCTATGATTCTTTTCGTGTGAAATTTCCAGGGATGACAAATGCATAAAGACAGGAAGCAGATCAGCATTTGGCTGAACTAGGGGTGAGAGGAAGGGTTATACTAAAAGACCCAAAGGAACTTTGGGGATGATGGAAGTATTCTCAAACTGGATTGTGGTCAAAGTTGCACAACTCCATATAAGTTTATTGGCAATCATTGGGCTTTCCAGGTGGCACAGTGGTAAAAGAATCTGCCTGCCAATGCAGGAGACACAGGAGATGCAAGAGACTCGGGTTCAGCCCCTGGGATGGGAAGATCCCTGGAGGAGGAAATGACAACACACTCCAGTATTCTTGCCTGGAGACTCCCATGTACGGAGGAGCCTGGCGGGCTACAGTCCATGGGGTCGCAAAAAGTCAGACACATGACTAAGCGACTGAGCACACACATGCACACAAAAATCTTTGAGCGGTATACTTATAATGGATAAATGTTCATATAAATTATGTCTCAATATAGCTGCTTAAGAAAAAGAGGACGTTCTTTAGGCTTTGGTATATATAGGTCTCCAAGATGTAATTAAAAGACAAATTTTAATTGAAGTATAATTTGTTAATGATGTTGTGTTCATTTCTGTTGTACAGCAAAGTGATCCAGTTATACATACAAATACGTACATTCTTTTTTAAAATAGTCTTCTCCATTATGGTTTATCACAGAATACTAAATATAGTTCCTTGTGCTATACAGTAGGACCTTGTTTTCTTATCCATTCTAAATATAACAGTTTGCAAGCAAGCTGTATTTTAAATGGAAAAACCAAAGTACAGAGTATGCTGCTGTTTGCATTTCTTTCTTTATTTAAAAAAAAAAAATAAAAGGTGTACCACTGTGTAGAACAGTATGGAATCTTCTCAAAAAAACTAAAAATAGAGCTATCATTCAGTTCAGTTCAGTCATTCAGTTGTGTCCGACTCTTTGCGACCCCATGAATCACAGCACGCCAGGCCTCCCTGTCCTTCACCAACTCCCAGAGTTCACTCAAACTCATGTCCATCGAGTTGGTGATGCCATCCAGCCATCTTATCCTCTGTCATCCCCTTCTCCTCCTGCCCCCAATCCCTCCCACTATCAGAGTCTTTTCCAATGAGTCAACTCTTCTCATGAGGTGGTCAAAGTACTGGAGTTTCAGCTTCAGCATCAGTCCTTCCAATGAACACCCAGGACTGATCTCCTTTAGGATGGACTGGTTGGATCTCCTTGCAGTCCAAGGGACTCTCGAGTCTTCTCCAACACCACAGTTCAAAAGCATCAATTCTTCAGTGCTCAGCTTTCTTCACAGTCCAACTCTCNTAGAGGAGTTGGGCTGAAGCCTAGGTAAGCAGCTTCACAGTCTGTGAATTCCCTTATGCCTCTGCCTCCTGGGACAGCTGTGTGGCAGAGGTGTTGCAGGCAAACCAAATAGCCATGTGCTCCCCCTTGCTTCCCAGCCTTCCTGGCAGCAGACTGGGGCCATGTGACTAACTCTGATCAATGGGCTATGAATGGAAATGAGGCATGTCATATCTGGACCAAGGCATTGAGGGTTGGTGTCTGACTCTCCTGTTCTCTCTTTTCCTTTAGTGATGACTACAGCGGCCGTGGCTAGAAGCGGAGGAGCCACTGGGAGGAAGCAGCCTGGGTCTCTGGTTGTTGTACTAGAGACAGCTGGCCTGGAGAGCCGTCCCACCTGCAGCACCTGTGTGGATGGGAAAGCCACCTCTGTTGGGTTAAGCCACTGCGATTTGGAGATTAGTTTGTTACCGCAGCATGCCATAGCCTTTCCTCTCTAATACACAAGACAGGACACCAAATATATCACTGTTCGCCCCATTGGCTATTGACAACATAGGATTTTATTTATTTATTTATGGCTGCGCTGGGTCTCTGTCGCTGTACATGGGCTTTCTCTAATTGTGGCAAGTGGGGTTACTCTTCCTTGCAGTGCTAGGGCTTCTCATTTTGGTGGCTTCTCTTGTTGCAGAACACCGGCTGTAGGCAGGCGGGCCCCAGTAGTTGCAGCAATGGGCTCAGTAGCTGTGGCTCCTGGGCTCTAGAACGTGGGCTCAGTAGTTGTGGTTCCTGGGTTTAGTTGCCCCACAGCACGTGGGATCTTCCCGGACCACAGATCGATTGTTGTCTGCTGCATCAGCAGATAGATTCTCAACTAGTGGACCACCAGGGAAGTCCCAGATGTTTGGTTTTGTGAATGGTATTGTGCCCAGAGTAAGAATGACTGCCCAAAGGCAAGCTCTTAGAAGCAGNGATTGTTGTCTGCTGCATCAGCAGATAGATTCTCAACTAGTGGACCACCAGGGAAGTCCCAGATGTTTGGTTTTGTGAATGGTATTGTGCCCAGAGTAAGAATGACTGCCCAAAGGCAAGCTCTTAGAAGCAGATGGGAGAATCTAAGGGTCTTCCTGGGCCCCCTGAGCAGCAGAGGCCCCCGGCCTGGCCTCTTGCTCTGGTTTCCTCCTCGGCCCAGCATCAGGCTTCTCTCCCTGTTGCTGGTTTCCAAAGCTGCCTTTGGCCCAGCCCTTCGGTCTCCACCCCCAGCAGACAGCTTCCAGAAGCAAAGGCCTAGACACCACTGGCTCTTCTCCAGATGCTGGCCAAAGTGCCTGGAAGTTTCTCTGGGCCTCACATTGTCTTTCAGATGTATCCCTGGGGAGGCAGAGCTCTCGCAATCAGGGCAATCACCGCCTTCTGGCCCCTGCTGACCGGGAACCATGGGCTGGGTGTGGCAGGCAGGAAGCTCAGGGCAGGACTGCCCACTTTTAGTTCGGACCTGGGGGAAAAATGGGGGTTTCAGGGCACTGGGCTGGCTCCTGGCTGGAGTGGGAACA
>SJYA01014743.1:0-10261 GCA_006410615.1 Neotragus moschatus
ATTTAAATAAATATTAAAAAATAAAAAGAAAAAGAAAAAATACAAAATACAAAGATTTATGAGAGATCCAGGATGAGATAATCATGCAAGATGACTGTTTTAACTGGGCCTAAATTAGAGAGGAAAGTCACTGTCCCCCTATCAGAGGACAGAGTAGGGATAGGAGCAGAAACCTAAGGATGTTAGAAGCACACCATCTGCTAAGGGTCTGAGGAGGAGTGAATGCTGTGTGAGACAGAGACAAGAAATGAATGGCTGACTTATTACTAGTGACAGGAAAAATTAAGTTTTTAAATTTCAGGCAGTGAAAAGCAGGTCCTTGTCAGAGTAGTGATACTCAGTCATCCAACAAAGAATCCAGCATTCATCTGAATGCTCAATAGAGATAGGGAATAAGCATGATAAAAGTACCACATTGCAATAGAAAAGGGGATCTTTTATTTTTAAAACATTGCTGGAATGGACAAAATTGTCATGTATGGTCTTCAAGGAAACTAGTTTAAAGGCTGGTGCCTTTGGCGGAAGTGGATGAAAAGGGTTGGAGAGCCCCTGAGAGGAGACTAGAGTTGGGGAGCCCAAGTGGGACAACAGGGACTTGGTGACGGCTGCCTGAACAGTGCTGAGGGCCAGGCAGCAGCTCATGGATGATGCCCAAGATCTGTGTTTTTGTTCTCTGGTGACTCGAAAGAGTAGGATTTATAAGGTGCATCATGAGTTTGAGTTTCATGCTTCTTGAGAAATTTAAGGTGGAAATGTCAAGTCAGAAGTTTTAGAACTCAGGAAGATAGTTTGGATTCAATATCTGTAAAGGTTAAAGATGGTCAATGTGGATGATGACACTGGCTGAGACCATCTGAAAGTGTGCTTACTCAGGTCACTCCTAAGAAACTGATTTCCTTCCAAGGATAGAAAGAAAGAGGAAAGTGTTATCAGGTTGAAGGAGTTGCAGTGTATATTAGTCTCAAGGAGATTTTTTTACACTTTTTTTTTTTAATGGAAGCATAGTTGATTTACAATGTTGTGTTAATTGCTGCTGTATAGCAAAGTGATTCAGTTATACATATAGGTACACTATTTTTTATATGCATTTTCCATCCAGTGATAAACTGGATGTTGAATATAGTTCGCTGTGCTGTATGGTAGGACTTTGTTGTTTATCCATTCTATATATAATAGTTTGCATCTACTAATCCCAGAGTCTTCTCTGGTCACTCAGATGCTAAAAAATCTGCCTGAAATACTGCAGAACAGGTTTGATCCCTGGGTCTAGAAGATCCCCTGGAGAAGGAAATGACAACCCACTCCAGTATTCTTGCCTGTGGAACCATGGACAGAGCAGCCTGGTGGATTACAGTCCATGGGATCACAAACAGTGGGGCAGGACTGAGTGACTAACACTTTCACAATACTTTTCACTAATCCCAGCATCCCATTCCTACCTTCTTAATCCACTCCCTCTTGGCAATCACCAGTCTGTTCTCTATGTCCATGATTCTGTTTCTGGCTAGTAGATGCTGCTCTTCTTCACTTGCTTGCTAAAGGTAAAACCCAAACATAAATGTTACAATCTATAGCAAATGTATACCTTCAAAGTAATCCATGTGATTTTAGACCCGCACTTGGAACACCTCAGTTCAGTTTAGTTCAGTCGTTTAGTCATGTCTGACCTTTTGCAACCCCATGGACTGCAGCATGCCAGGCTTCCCTGTCCACCACCAACTCCTGGAGATTTCTCAAACTTGTCCATCGAGTCAGTGATGCCATCCAACCATCTCATCCTCTGTCATCCCCCTCTCCTCCTGCCTTCAATCTTTCCCGGCATCAGAGTCTTTTCAAATGAGTCAGTTCTTTGCATCGGGTGACCAAAGTATTGAAGTTTCAGTTTTAGCATCAGCTGAATATGAATATTTCATGTTCAATGAATATTCACGACTGATTTTGTTTAGGATTGACTTGTTTGAACTCCTTGCAGTCCAAGGTACTCTCAACGATCTTCTCCAATGCCACAGTTCAAAAGCATCAATTCTTCAGTGCTCAACTTTCTTTGGTGTCCAACTCTCACATCCATACATGACTACTGGAAAAACCATAGCTTTGACTAGATGAACCTTTGTTGGCAAAGTAATGTCTCTGGTTTTTAACATTCTGTCTAGTATGGTCATAGCTTTTCCTCCAAGTAGCAAGCGTCTTTTAGTTTCATGGCTGCAATTACTGTCTGCAGTGATTTTGGAGCCCCTGAAAATAAAGTCTCTCACTGTTTCCCCATCTATTTGCCATGAAGTGATGGGACAGGATGCCGTGATCTTAGTTTTCTGAATGTTGATATTAAACCAACTTTTTCATTTTCCTCTTTCACTTTCATCAAGTGGTTCTTTCATTCTTCACTTCCTGCCATAAGGGTGGTGTTCTCTGCATATCTGAGATTATTGATATTTCTCCTGGCAATCTTGATTCCAGTTTGTGCTTCTTCCAGCCCGGCATTTCACACGATGTACTCTGGGTATAAGTTAAATAAGCACCTCAGCCTTCACCATATCTGGCCAGGCCCAGTGTAAATGCCATATATCTTGTCTCCTTGCCCCTACTCTGGCCCTCCTGAATTGGACTGCCAGAATAACCTCTTATGGAAACAAATCTGACACAAATTCTTAGAAACGTACACACTTCAAAGGCTGAATCAGGAAAAAAATTATATGAGCAGAGAAGGCACAACTACTAAATTTGAAATTGTGATTTAAAAATTCCCAACAAACCAAAGTTCAGAACCAGATGGCTTGAAAGGTGATTTTTATCAAACATTTAGAGACAAGCTAACACCTATCTTCTCAAACTCTTCCCAAAAATTGTGGCAGAAAAGAACACTTGCCAGCTTATTCTTCTAAGCCAGCATAACCATGATACCACAATCAAAGATATCACACACACCAAAATAATATTACAGGCCAGTATCACTGATGAACACAAATGCAAAAATCATCAACAAAATACTAAAAACAGCACATTAAGAGGATAATACACCATGATCATGTGGAATTTTTCTCAAAGGAACAAGAATTCTGCAATATATGCAGATCAGTCAATGTAATAAATCATGTCAACAAACTAAAGGATAAAATCATATGATCATCTCAAATGATGGCAGAAAAAACTTTCGACAAAATTCAACATTAATTTATGATAAAACCTCTCTAAAAAGTGGGCATATAGGGAACCTATCTCAAATAACAAAGACCAACCCACAAGAAACATCATTCTCAATGGAAAAATAACTGAAAATATTTCCCCTAAGATCAGGAACAAGACAAAAATATTCACTCTTGCCACTTTTACTCAACATAGTTTATGAAGTCCTAGCCATGCTAATCAGAGAAGAGAAAGAGACAAAAGGAATTCAAATTGGAAAAGAAGTAAAACTGTCACTGTTTGCAGATGATGTGATACTATAAGTAGAAAATCCTAAAGATGCTAACAGAAAACTACTAGATCTCATCAATGAATTTGGTAAAGTTGCAAGATTCAAAATTAATACATAGAAATATCTTGCATTGTAACAGTGGGAGCTTCCCAGTTAGCCCTAGTGGTAAAGAATCTGCCTGCCAATGCTGTAGATGCAAGAAACATCAATTTGATCCCTGGGTGGGAAAGATCACCTAGCGGAGGAAAATGGCAACCACTCTAATACTCTTGCCTGAAAAGTTCCACAGACAAGGGGAGCCTGGTGGGCTACAGTCCATGGGGTCACAAAGAACTGGACACAACTGAGTGACTCTGAGTGCACATGTGTATACACACACACACGCACACGCACACACTAACAATGAAAGATCAGAAAGAGAAATTAAGGCAACAATCCCATTTACATTGCATTAAAAAATAAAATGATGGGAAATGAACTTACCTAAGGAAACATAAGACATGCATTCTGAAAACTATAGGGTACTGGTGAAAGAAATAAAATATGACACAAACAGATAGAGAGATATACCACATTCTTTTATTGGAAGAATCAATATTGTTAAAAATCACTATACTACTCAAAACAATCTACAGATTCAGTGCAATCTCTATTGAATTACTAATAACATTCTTCACAGAATTAGAACAAAAATA
Source organism: Neotragus moschatus (assembly GCA_006410615.1). Classification (NCBI taxonomy): domain Eukaryota; kingdom Metazoa; phylum Chordata; class Mammalia; order Artiodactyla; family Bovidae; genus Neotragus; species Neotragus moschatus. The sequence goes on from SJYA01014743.1 coordinate 4,111, forward strand.
AATTTACAATTTGTGTGAAAAAACGAAAGACCTCAAATAGCCAAAATGATCTTAAGGAAAAAAAAAATAGAGCGGGAGAAATAAGAGTCCCTGACTTCAGACTATATTAAAAATCTATAATCATCAAAACACTATGGTACAATCCGAACACTTAATATGAAAAAACAAACAACTCAATCAAAAAATGTGCAGAAGATCTAATAAGACGTTTCTCCAATGAAGACACACAGCCAAAAAACACATGAAAAGATGATCAGTCTCACTTAGGAAAATGCAAATCTAAACTACAATTAGATATCACCTCACACTGGTCAGAATGGCCATCATTAAAAAATCTGCAAAAAATAAATGCTGAAGAGGATGTGGAGAAAAGATGCAACACCTATCCTGGAGAAAAACGGTGCAACACTTGCACTGTTGGTGGGAATGTAGATTGACACAGCCACTATGGAGGTTCCTTTGAAAACTAAAACTAGAGCTTCCATAAGACTTAGCAACCCCTCTCTTGGGCATATATCCAATGAAAATCATAATTCAAAAGATAAATGCACCCCAATGTTCATAGCAGCACTATTCATAATAGCCAAAGTTTGGAAGCAATGTCCATCAATAGAGGAGTGGATAAAAGGATATGGTGCATATATGCAAAATAATATTCAGTTCCAGTTCAGTAGCTCAGTCGTGTCCAACTCTTTGTGACCCCACGAATCGCAGTACACCAGCCTCCCTGTTTATCACTAACTCCCGGAGTTCACTCAGACTCGCATCCATTGAGTCAGTGATGCCATCCAGCCATCTCATCTTCTGTCATCCCCTTCTTCTCCTACCCCCAATCCCTCCCAGCATGAGAGTCTTTCCCAATGAGTCAACTCTTCGCATGAGGTGGCCAAAGTACTGGAGTTTCAGCTTTAGCATCATTCCTTCCAAAGAAGTCCCAGGGCTGATCTCCTTCAGAATGGCCTGGTTGGATCTCCTTGCAGTCCAAGGGACTCTCAAGAGTCTTTCAGTTCAGTTCAGTTCAGTTCAGTCGCTCAGTCGTGTCCGACTCTTTGCGACCCCATGAATCGCAGCACAGTCAGTCATAAAAAGAACAATGTAGTACCATTTGTAGCAGCGTGGGTCAATCTAGAAATTAGCATACTGACTGAAGTGTTCAAACAGAGAAAGATAAGTATCATATGATATTGCTTATATTGACATGTGGAATATAAAACTATTGTAAAAATGAACTTATTTATAATACATATGTAGAGTTACAAATGTNGTCAGCCATAAAAAGAACAATGTAGTACCATTTGTAGCAGCGTGGGTCAATCTAGAAATTAGCATACTGACTGAAGTGTTCAAACAGAGAAAGATAAATATCATATGATATTGCTTATATTGACATGTGGAATATAAAACTATTGTAAAAATGAACTTATTTATAATACATATGTAGAGTTACAGATGTAAAAATCAAAGTCATGCTTCCAGGGGGAAGGAAGATATGAAGAAGGGATAAGTTGGGAGATTGGGACTGGCATATACACACTTGTTGTTCAGTCACCAAGTCGTGTCCAATGCTTACCGAGCCCATGGACTGTAGTAAGCCAGGCTTTCTGTCCCTCACCATTTCCTGGAGTTTGCCCAAGTTCATGTCTATTACATTAGTGATGCCATCCAACCATCTCATCCTCTGTTGCCTTCTTATCCTTCTGCTGTCAATCTTCCCTAGCATCAGGGTCTTTTCCAGTGAGTCAGCTGTTTGCATCAAGTGGCCAATGTGTTGGAGCTTCAGCTTCAGCATCAGTCCTTTCAATGAATATTCACGACTGATTTTGTTTAGGATGGAGTGATTGGATCTCCTTGCAATCCAAGGGACTCTCAAGAGTCTTCTCCAATACCACAGTTCATAAGCATCAATTCTTCAACTCTCTACCTTCTTTAAGATCCAGCTTTCACAACAGTACATGACTACTGGAAAGATCATAGCCTTGACCACATAGACCTTTGTAAACAAAGTGATATCTTTGCTTTTTAACACATGGTCTCTGTTTGTCATAGTTTTCCTGCCAAGAAGCAATCATCTTCTAATTTCATGGGTACAGTCACCATCTGCAGTGACTTTAGAGCTTATGAAGATGAAGTTGATCACTGCTTCCACCTTTTCACCTTCTATTTGTCATGAAGGGATGGGGCCGGATGCCGTGATCTTAGCTTTTTTCTTTCTTTCTTTCTTTTTAATATTTAGATTTAAGCTGGCTTTTTCACTCTCCCCTTTCACACTCATCAAGAGGTTCTTTAGTTTCTCTTTGCTTTCTGCCATTAGTGTGGTATCATCTGCATATCTGAGGTTGTTGATATTTCTTCAAGCAATCTTGACTCCAGCTTTTAACTCATCCAACCTGGCATTTCTCATGATGTGCTCCGTGTATAGGTTAAATAAACAGGGGGGCAATAAACAGATTTGTAGTACTTCATACTCCTTTCTCAATCTTGAACCAGTTAGTTGTCCCATACAAAATTCTAACTCTTAATTCTTGATCTGCATACAAGTTTCTCAGGACAGGAAAGGTGGTCTGTTGTTTCCATCTCTTTAAGAGCTTTCCACAGATTTTTTTTATGATTCACACAGTGAAAGGCTTTAGCATAGTCAGTGAAACAGAAGGAGATGTTTTTTTTCTGGAATTCCCTTGCTTTCTCTATGACCAGTGAATGTTGGCAATTTGATGTCTGGTTCCTCTGCCTTTTCTAAATCCAGCTTGGATATCTGGAAGTTCTCAATTCAGATAATGCTGAAGTCTAGCATGCAGTATTTTAAACATAACCTTACTAACATGGGAAATGAGTGCAATTGTCTGGTGGTTTGAGTATTCTTTATTACTTCCTTTCTTGAGAATTAAGGTAAGGGATTAATCTTTTCCAGTCTTGTGGCCACTGTTGGGTTTTCCAAATTTGCTGATATATTGAGTGCAGCACTTTAATAGCATCATATTTTATTATTTTTAATAGCTCTGCTGAAATCCCATCACCTCCACTAGCTTTATTAAGAGCAGTACTTCCTAAGGCACACTTGACCTTGCAATCCAGAATGTCTGGTTCTGGGTGAGTAACCACACCATGATGGTTATCTCGGTCATTAAGATCTTTTTAATATAGTTCTCTGTTTTCTTTCTATCTGTTCTTGCTCTCTTCTGGTTCTATTAAGTCTTTACCATTTCTATCCTTCATTGTGCCCATCTTTAGATGAAATGTGCCTTTGATATTTCCAGTTTTCTTAAAGAGATCTCTAGTTTTTCCCCTTCTGTTGTTTTCCTCTATTTCTTTGCATTCTTTATTGAAGAAGGCTTTCTTTTCTCTCCCCACTAGTCTCTGGAATTTCATGTTTAGTTGCGCATACTTTCTCTTTATCCCTTTCTTTTCACTTCTCTTCATTCATCCACTATTTGTAAAGCCTCCTCAGACAACCATTTTGCCTTCTTGCTTTTCCTTTTTTTGGTGTGGTTTTATTTGCTGCCTCCTATACAATATTACAGAGCTCTGTCCATAGTTCTTTGGACACTCTGTTTATTAGATCTAATCCCTTGAATCTACTCTTCACCTCCATTGTATATTCATAGAAGATTTGGTTTAAGTCATAGCTGGCTGGCCTTGTGGTTTTCCCTGCTTTCTTTAGTTTAAACCTGAATTTTGTTATGAAAAACTGATGATCTGAGCCACAGTCAGCTCTGGACCTTGTTTTTGCTGATTGTATACAGCTTCTCCATCTTTGGCTAAGAATGTAATCCATTTGATTTCTGTATTGACCATTTGGTGATGTCCACATGTGAAGTCATCTCTTGTGTTGTTGAAAAAGGGTGTTCTCTATAACCAATGCATTCTCTTGGCATGATTCTGTTAGCTTTTTCCCTGCTTCATTTTGTACTCTAAGGCCAAACTTGCCTGTTACTTCAAGTATCTTTTGACTTTCTACTTTTGCATTCCACATTTTTTTCTGTGTTAGTTCTAGGAGATCCTCTAGTCCTTCATAGAACTGATCAATATCAGCTTCTTTGGCATCTGTGGTTGGGGCATAGACTTGAATTACTGTGATGTCGAATGGTTTGCCCTGGAAACCAAGCAAGGTCTTTTTGCCACTTTTGAGGTTGTACCCAAGTACTGCTTTTTGGACTATTTTGTTGACTACGAGGTTACTCTTTTCTTCTATGGGATTCTGGTCCACATATATACACAATAGTATATATAAAATAAATAACCAAGAAAGATCAATTGTATAGCACAGAAAACTCTATCCAGTACTCCTTAATGATGTATATGGGAAAATCATCTAAAAAGATTTGGATACATGTATATATATAACTGATTTACTTTGCTTTATACCTGAAACTAGCCCAACATTGTAAATCAACTATACCCCAATAAAATCTTTAAGAAAAACACAAATTTGATAACTGCAATAAAACTCTTCAAAATATTTACATTGCACTTATGAAATAAAAATTCTGTGTCAAAATATATTCTTTTGCTACCTATCAAATTACCTCAAAACATAACATCTTATCACCTTTTAAGTAAATGAGGAATTGGGAAGAATCTTAGGTTGGTGGTTCTACTTTAGAGTCTCTGAAGAAGCTGTAAGCATTGCTAGGATTTACTGGGGACAGAGCTTCTGCTTCCAGAGTGGCTTTCTGACAGGGCTATTAGGAGAGCACACTCAGGGCAGGGCCGCTGACTCTCCCCAGACCTACAACCCCACAACAAAGGTCAAAACTAACCCCTAGCCTCCTGTGATTTAATCTCGGAAGTCATCCACCATCACCTCTGCTGTATTCTAGTCATTGAAACTCTGAGACCTCTCAGGGCTTCATGACATGACCCTGCCTGCGTCTTCCACCTCATCATCTACCATTTTCTCATGTATAATCTCTCCTTTAACCACACTGTCCTTTGACAGCTTCTTATGATTCCATATTCTTTCCAGTCTCAGGAGCTTTGCACTTGCTCTTCTCTTCACCTATGAAACTTGGCTGCCAGANACATGACCCTGCCTGCGTCTTCCACCTCATCATCTACCATTTTCTCATGTATAATCTCTCCTTTAACCACACTGTCCTTTGACAGCTTCTTATGATTCCATATTCTTTCCAGTCTCAGGAGCTTTGCACTTGCTCTTCTCTTCACCTATGAAACTTGGCTGCCAGATATTTGTGAGCATACCCCTGTACTTAATCCAGGTCTCTGATCAACTATTACTTCCTCAAAGAGGCTTTTCTCAGTCACTCCTAAATATTACACCATTCTCCCCTCTTTCTTGATGTTATCCTGTATTATTCCTCGAATCACTTATGCTTATGCCAATTATATAATAATTTACTTATTCTTTCATTCTTACCTCATTTGTCTACAAGATTCAAGAGTAAAGGGGTTCTGACTACTTCATCAGAGTGCATCTAGTTCCTGTAATGGTGCCTGGCACACAGAAGGGCTGAGTGAGAGAGAGGCTGAGGGACTGGTGTTGTTGTAAAGAATGTGAGCTTTGAGATTCAAATCCCTGTGCATTACATTGCTAGCCATGCAACTGGGATATTAATCTTGGGGTTTCCTTTTTGTATACTAAAGTAATAACTGGGACTGCTATATTGAGTTAAAGTGAGGATTGAGTGTTACAATACATTCAAATTACTTGGAAAATTCCTTGCCCTGAGTACAAAGCTGAGGAAATAGGATGAGCAACTGACTTACTGTCCGAGTTGTCCAGTAAGTCACATGGCCTTTGTCAGAGTGATGCTTCATGGACCCACATCCAAGCAGCAGGATAGAGATGTGAACTTCTTTCTCTCTTTCCTGTGCTCAGCAAGCAGAAATATATATCCTGCACTGTTCTGTTGTGTGCAGTTCTCTGTGTGCTTAAATAAAGAACTAAAATCAAACATTGCATGCATTCAAAGAAGGACTGTGCCTGAAACATATTCAGAACACATTTCAGTAAAATACTCTCTTCTTTTGAAAAGACAGTAACTTTAAATTGTAAGACGTTGTGCCTGGCAGTTGGCAATTTTTTTTTTAAATTTTTATTTTTGCTTTATTTTACTTTACAATGCTGTATTGGTTTTGCCATACATTGACATGAATCCACCATAGGTGTACATGAGTTCCCAATCCTGAACCC
>SJYA01014744.1:0-10256 GCA_006410615.1 Neotragus moschatus
CTCATGCGAAGAGTTGACTCATTGGAATAGACCCTGAGGCTGGGAAGGATTGGGGGCAGGAGGAGAAGGGGACTACAGAGGATGAGATGGCTGGATGGCATCACAGACTCGATGCACATGAATTTGGGTGAACTCTGAGAGTTGGTGATGGCCAGGGAGGCCTAGTGTGCTGAGATTCATGGAGTTGGAAAGATCTGGACACGATTGTGCGACTAAAGTGAGCTCAATATATATATGTAGGGCTTCCCTGGTGGCTCAGAGGTTAAAACGTGTGCCTACAATGCAGGAGACCTGGGTTCGATCCCTGGGTCGGGAAGATCTCCTGGAGAAGGAAATGGCAACCCACTCCAGTATTCTTGCCTGGAGAATCCCGCGGATGGAGGAGCCTTGTGGGTTACAGTCCATGGAGTCGCAAAAAGTAGGTCACGACTGAGCCACTGAGCACTATTAATACATATATATATATTATATATATATAATATATATATATATAATATATATATGCCATATCTATATTTTCACTCTTCTCTTGATAGTCACTTGGGCTTCTTCTATATTTGTCTTTTATGTAAATTACTGTAAATAACACTTCAATGTTCATCGGGGTGCATGTATCTTTTCTAATTAATGTTTTTATTTTTGGGGAGTGTGTATCCTGGAGTGGAATTACTAGACTATATGGCAGGGTTTTGGGTCTTTTGAAGAATCTCCATACTAAACAAATATCTCATTTTTGCATAAAGTAAAACTTTGTTTTGCATAAAGTAAAACTTTGCTATTATTTTGATTATCTAGTATGTTAAATTAGAACAATGGCATGGTTTTATTTAAAATATTTAATTAAGGATTTAAATAAGGATTAAATATGAATGAACATAACTAGGTGAAAGGCAGGTTAATAATACTATGAAACACATTTCAGTAAATCTGAAAATAGGTGCAATATTATTCTTTCAATAAGTAAAATTACTGTCAGAAATATTGAACACTGAAGATAAATGCAACAATGATTAATTACATGGAAACAAATTATAAGTTTATGAAAATTGGTAATCATTATATTATTAAATATTTGTATTCATTAAGTTATATATAAAATGACATTTTAGCAAATAGGTATGATAAAATGTTTACCAATGAAGGACAATTTACATACTCAAATGACTATAAACTTGGACATTTATTTCTGTCATCTATGTTAACTGAGATAAATCAAAATAAGCTCAGTTTTAAGGTCTTAATGATTTTTATCCCATTTACCATTTGCTAGTTCTATCTCATTTGCTGTGTTTTATTCAGTAGTGGTAAAGGTGATGACAGACTAGGGTCACTTCTTTTTATCCATTTCATTCTTGGAGGGCTCTAAAATTGACTTGGCTACATGAGAAGAATCAACTTATTGGAAAAGACCCTGATGCTGGGAAAGATCAAAGGAAGGAGGAGAAGGAGATGATAAAGAATGAGATGGTTGGATGGCATCACTGATTTGATGGACATGAGTTTGAACAAGCTCCAGGAGTTGGTGATGGACAGGGAAGCCTGGCGTGCTCCAGTCCATAGGGTCACAAAGAGTCAGGCATTACTGAGCTACTGAACTGAACTGAACTGAAAATTGACTTGAGCCCCAAAACATTTTAAAAGATAGCTTTTCTGAATGAATTATTATGATAACCAGTAACTTGGTACTGGAGAAGGCAATGGCCACCCACTCCAGTACTCTTGCCTGGAAAATCCCACTGATGGAGGAACCTCATAGGCTGCAGTCCATGGGGTCACTGAGAGTCAGACTAAACTGAGAGAATTCTTTCACTTTTCCCTTTCATGCATTGGAGAAGGAAATGGCAACCCACTCCAGTGTTCTTGCCTGGAGAATCCCAGGGACAGGGGAGCCTGGTGGGCTGCCATCTATGGGGTCGCACAGAGTCGGACAAGACTGAAGTGACTTAGCAGCAGCAGCAGCAACAACCTGGTACCACCATAGTTTACAGAATGAATCCACACATACACTTTGGAATGAGAGCATTTCAAGATCAGAGGTAAGTACACAGCTCAGATAATCCAGTTATGTGTTTTTAAGGATCCAAGTCAATATTAGGATAGACTACAAGTTTCACTACAATTCATATGTAAATAAATGTTAATTTAATCTATTAGTAAAATTCAGGGAGTCAGGATTTGATTAATCGTGTCTGTAGTATATTTACTTGATAACAAACTTATCTACAAATTTGGTATGCAGTATCTTTTGCTTATTTAATTCTAATGTATACAAGAGTAGCAGATACTTATTTCAGTTACAAATTTAAGTGTGCAGGAAATATGTCATTCCTTTTTTTCCTATAATTAAATGTATACAGTTTTTATTCTGAATTCAATAGAGAAACAAAATACAATTTGCTCTGAGATTTCATTTATGTTCCATGACCACAGATTGTACTGACCATGTACTTATTATTCAGTCTCTAAGCTGTGTTCAACTCTTTATGACCCAATGAACTTCCGCATACTAGGCTTGCCTGTCCTTCTGTATCTCCTGGAGTTTGCTTAAATTCATGTCCAATGATTCAATGATGCTATCAAACCACGTCTTCCTCAACAGCCCCCTTCTCCTTTTGCCTTCAGTCTTTGCCAGTATCAGGGTCTTTTCCAACGAGTCAATTCTTTCCATCAGAAGGCCAAAGTATATGAACTTCAGCTTCAGCCTCAGTCTTTCTGATGAATATTCAGGGTTGATTTGCTTTAGAATTGACTGTTTTGATCTCTTTGCTATCCAAGGGATCCTCAAGAGTCTTCTCCTGCACCACAATTTGAAAGCATCAGTTCCTTGGCACTTAGCATTCTTTATGGTCCAACTCTCATGTCCATACACAGCTACTGGAAAAAACATAGATTTGACTATATGTACATTTGTCAGCAAAGTAATGTCCCTGCATTTTAATATGCTATCTAGCTTTGTCATAGCTTTTAATTACAGGAGCAAGCATCTTTTGATTTCATTGTTGCTTGTCACCATCCACAGTGATTTTGGAGCTCAAAAAAATAAAATGTCCATGCTTCAAATTTTTCCTCTTCTAGTTGCCATGAAGTAATGGGATCAGATGCTGTGGTCTTAGATTTTAGATGTTGAGTTTTAACCCAGCTTTTTTACTCTCCTCTTTCACCCTCCTTGAAAGTTTTTTAGTTCCTCTTCACTTTCTGCCTTTAAGGTGATATTATCTGCATATCTGAAGCTGTTGATATTTCTCTTGGCAGTCTTGATTCCAGCATGTGATTCCTGCAACCTGGCATTTCTCATGATGTACTTGCATATAAGTTATTATAAATAAACAAGGAGATAGTAATATTTAAGTGCCAATTCATGGGTTTGGGGTAAAAATAAATCTCTTTTTTTTTTTAATTAAATGTTTGGTTTTTATATAAATAAAGATCATAACCACACTAGTGGCATATAATACCATTATAATACAACAGTTCAACTTGAGAGTTTGCAACGATAGCTGAAAAAGACCATATTAAAAGAAAATTAATGGGACAAATAGATGAAAATTGTAAGTAGCAACAGACTTATTCACTCAGCTCGAGTATTTCAGGTTTTATAGTATACATTAAAAATGATTTCTTCCATAAACATTATAAATTCAAACTGTCATATTTTTATGCATTTTGCAAGTGACACTGATTTAATGCTTATATGGTAGTGACACTTAGAACATATTCAATGCTGGGAGCTCACCAGGGCGCTCGGCTGCTGCAACCTGTAAGCACTCTCCTTCCTTGGGAGAAAGAGTATGGTCTCCCTCCTTTTCTTTGCCAATAGCAGAAAATATGATCTGCATAGAAGGTGGAGACCCACTACCACTCACCGTTATAGCCTCTCCCATCGGCCAACTAACAGCCTCCTGACATGGATCCAGAACATTTTAAATCATATTCTACAGAGCAAAAGCGTCTATAGGAACTTTTTCTGGCTCATGCAAAGTATAATGAGTTTTTAGCTGTTTTTTACCTTCACCCAAGTATTTAAATTAACAGTATCTCATTTCTGGAAACCAAGGACATTGTTTTTGTAACACTAGCCTTTTTAACTTTATTTTTTTTTGTCTAACAGTTATAAAATTACTTTTATAAAGAGTTATCATTCTTTTTACTCATTGTTACCAGTGTCAGAAAATTAAAATTTATAGAAAAGTCTGCCTTGACATACGTTTTACCTAGCTAAGGGGGGTTTTCTTTTCAACCCTGAGATAGGAAAGTCTACCTTGTCAAGGGTTTTACCCTGGGCAAGGGGGGTTTTCTGTTCAACCCTAAGATACTAGGTTTCTTTCAACATCTTCAACACTTCCCACTCCTACTCACCCTGTCTATCCTACAGGGGGGTCTGCAGTACCCTGAGTGGGGTCCTAGCCATCCCAAACACTCAACACTGGGGGAGTAATACTCCGGGGGGAGTGATTAAATCACTCCGGGGAGAGCTTTTGCTCCGAAGAACCTACCTTCGAATAGCCTGTTTTGGATGCCACTTGCCATGGCCTAGCCCTGGTGGATACAGGGAATTTGAAGTGAGGACGGTGTCATCAAGGAAAAACATTTATTTAGAAATATAAGATTAAGTTAGGAAATAATAGTACAGTAGGAAAATTTAGGTGGAGAAAAGAGGCTGAATAACTTGGTTTTGGTTTACGTGGAAAGCCAATAAAGTTCCAGACAAGGAGCTTGCACCATCTACATTAGGCCACTGACGTCCTCTAGAATATCAGGGGGTGCCCCGCCTTGGGCTCCCCCTCGCGTGGATCTTAGAAGCTGGGACAAGTAAGTAGACATGATGAGCCTCTAAGCCACAGATGGGAGTCCAGCCAGAAATTAGAGAAGAGACACGGGGGAAACCAGTCCAGCAATTGGATTTTGTCCAGAAGGCCTTTTATACCTTTGAGTGTACATAGAGATCAAGTGGTAATACAAAATTATACAGTGTTAGCAGCCCAGACTTTTATCAAAACTAGGCTTTTTTCTCTGCATACCTAGTATATACAAGCCTTAGGTAATTTACATCATCTTTTGGCCAAAAGGCCAATTAACATTTTATGGCCCTTCTCTGATAATGGTTTGTTAACCAAAAGGCTTATTTGTGTTAAAAGTGTTGTTCTTCCCAAAGTCTGGTGCCATTTTCAGAAAACACTAAATAAATATAAACACTAAATAAACACTTTGCTATTTTTACATAGCAAAGATACAGCAATTGGTAACAAGTAAAAGGAGTACAGCGATTTATAACAAAAGAAAAATAATTAACTCAAAATCTAGTGTTGCTAATGTCAAAACTACTATATATCTTTTCCCATATCCTGTTTACATTGATTAGCATCCTCCCAGGTGCAAGGAGGTCTGGCAGCAATCATTGAGTCAACAGTGAAATCCTGTCACCAATATGATTTTAGCTCTTTAGAAAAGGTTCTGTATCTTTAAGATGCTTTAAGCTTTGTGCCTCTCGCAGTTGGGGGCTGTAAGCAATTCACAAGCTGCAAAAAGGTCCAGGGAACCTGTTAGGCAAGTTAGAGCATTATCAGAGGAGGTTGAGCTGAAACCCTCCTTTCAAATGCAGAAGACTAAAGCCCTGAATTAACTTTTTCCAAAGAGTGTCAGAAGAATACAAAAATACAATATAAGGCCTACCAGGCTTCTCAGTCCATGGGATTTTCCAGGCAAGAATACTGGAGTGGGTTACCATTTCCTTCTCCAGTAAGGCCGGCAGATTCTCATTTTGGGGGTACATGCTCAGAAAATATCAGGGAGAAACCCTGAGACCTGAATCGCCCTTGCCCATCGAGGTCTCTGCCACATGACCTTGTCATGGGTGGGAATCCTCACGCTGGCTCCCGGCAGCAGGCATATTCTGATTTCCTTTTTTTTGGGGGGGTAGATGCTCAGGGAAACTCAGGGGGAACTCCTGAGATCTGACTCAGCCTTGCCCATCAAATCTTTGCCACATGACCTTGTCATGGGTGGGATTCTCACGTTGGCCCCCAGCAATATCCCAGTTTGAAATTTACAACAACCACATGCTAAAACAAACACAACATGTTGTTTCTTTGCCCTGATAATACTTATCATTTATCTTTTCAGTTTTATTCAGCTTCTTACCCTAAATATGTCCATTTAAACTTTATTTTTAAATGGAAAATTATAGAATTATGTGAAATATGAAAAAAAGATTCAGTCAGATTTTTTGCCTATTGAGGAACACCCAACACCAATAGAGAAAAATTAATTTGCCTTAGTTGCATTATTCTAATCTTCCTAGTTCATCAATTACTGATAAAATAACTAGTGGGTTATACTCAGGGCTAGATTTTTGCATTATTTGTTGTTTGTTACAGGTAGAGAAATTTATAACCTTCAATTTTGCTTGTAAAACTCATAATTTGCATATACAGAGTCCTTAAGAGTAATTGAGCATGGTATCACGGGTATATGCATATGTCCAAACTCATCAAGTTGTATATATTAAATATGTGTAGTTTTGTGTAGAACAATTATACCTTAATAAAGCTGTAAAGAAGAGTAATTAAGCATGAATGATTCATTGCTTTTTTCACCAAATAATTTAACTGTGGTATGATGCTTATATTTGTCATTAATATTCATTAATTATAATGTGTGATTAATTGCATTAATAACAATAAAGCCTAAATTTATGTTAAAGCAGACACATTTAAGTTACTCTATTTCATTTCCTCTGCTATCATTTTGCTTTAAGTAATCTTTTTTTTACTCAACAATAATGTTTGTGTGTTTAGCATATTTTAAATTGCCTGAATTTAATAAATTAATGAAAAAATATTAACATTGAATGCAATGTGATCATACTGCTTTATTTTCCAAGAAACTCAAAAATCACAATTATGCACAAAGCCACCTTTAAATAATGTTTGGCTCATATTATCACCATCTGCTCTTCATTTTTAGGCTACAAAGTATGAAATCTAATAATTTTATAAATTATGCTTGGAAACTTATAGTTGAACCAAAATAATTCAAAATATTATTTGATGCTTTATTCAGAATTTAAAGTCACTGTTGAGTGAAAACTGTTTATCTAATAGAGATGTGTAAAGTAAAACTTCTTGTATTTTTTCTTTATTTTAATCAAGTTGACAGCTCATTTTTAAGCACTCAAATTTATTGTTATAATTTTAAAATTATTTTTTGATAAGCTAAGTCCCTGAGGTGCCAATAAGAGATCCCTGATGAAAGAATAAAATTAGGCTCATTTACCTTCTCAAACGATGTTATGTAATATGTATGCAAGTGCCTGATGTGAAAGATATACTTAATATACAAATACTTAATCATTCAATGAAAACACTTGTCTCTTTATGTGCTTCTTTTGAAAAGCAACACAGTAGAGATGAGCTAAGAATTCTCTTCTTGTTTTAAAAGGTTTAACTGAGTAATAGTAGCTTAGAGCATGAAGAAACAAAAAGTAAAGAGGTTTCTCAATAAAAGGAAGTATGCATCAAGAAGTATCTGATGTGAATTAAGCATGTTGGAGTTCTTAAAAGTGATTTTATGAAATAAATATGAATATTAATCTTTCACATTATTTTAAAACAAATGCTATTGGATTATTATATTTCTGGTACTTAAAGAAGCTCATGGTTACTTCAACCATGACATGCATGGACATTTTGAACTGTTTATCTAGGTGAGTATATCTTGTTGATCTCCATATACTACCATTTCTATACAACCTTTAACTTAAAGAGCCGCAGAAGACTTTGACATGAAATTTGGTTTGTATGTTATAGAGTGTATCTCTTCAACTGAAAATTGCTGTCAAGTTATATTCAAAGTGCCACTGTTCATACAGTGCATGAAGATTATTTTTACCATGATATTTTTCCTTAACCAACTGGCTAATAATATCCTCCATTTTAACAAACACATTTTATGTAATAAGACTATCTTTAACAATATAACATAATACTTCTTGTTTATTTTTCTGATATAAAACTGTCTTTGGATATGGAATAATGAGATAATGTCTACTCATTGTGGGAGGATCTTTCACATTCTTAGTAAAAGAATCTTAGTTCTCATTTATTTAACTGAAAGTGATTAGCTCAACTTTTACTCCATCTGTGTTCTCTTGTAGCCATCTCTGTTTGCTAGACTGTATTTCAGGCTATAGACTAACTACACACACTGAATTTCCAAAGTTTATTTTTCTTCTGCAATTGGGCAGGAATCTGATCATATAATAAATAATGCCTGCTAGTTTTGGCATCATTACAGTTTTGTTGTTGTTTTAAGTAACACAGATATTCTGTTTCAAAAACATCATGTGTACTGTATGAAGAAGAGGTCACTCTGAGAAGGTCCTGGGCAAAGGCACTTCTGGAGGAGTAATTAAGGAGAATGTTTCTAAGCATATATATTATTAATACTTCTTAAGATCTTGGGAATTTTTTACTCCATCAATTCTTTAAAGAGTGTTATCTAAACAATATAGACTATAGAGTCTTAGAATTTGTTTTTTTTTTAACAGACATTATTATTTTTCAAATGATTAGATAAAAATAGCTATAATCTAAACCACTGATATTTTGAGAATAAATTAACCTTTATTTTATTGTAAAGTTAAGATGAACACAGGATACACCAAGTTGGGGCTAAAGTATTTCCTGGCAAGGGAGTTAAACTTAATTTAAAAAACAAGTTGTGGAACTATGTGAGGTTTTAGAGACATTGTAGATCATTCGGTGTGTTTTGACACAGTATGATAAATAGGGAAGGCATGGAGAAGATAGAGGGGCGAAGTGTTGTGAAAATAAATAAGATTGGATAGATAAGTTCATGTTGTATTTGTATTTTAATGTCAATCTCTAAGCCATGTATCTTTGATATCCTGATCCTCAAAGAGAGAATCGGCTCCTCAAGAAGTTAGAAAAGGAGTATGAGAGATACTAATCTTGATGGAACTGTCAAGAAAACAATTCCAAAAGATTCATCACAGTTCGGTCCACTTCTGAGAGATATAACTATTTGTGTTGTACACAAATTTTGCAGTTTTCTTGTACATCTATTCTGGGACCTTTTCTTTGAAAATAAACTTACATTGAAAAAAAAAAGGGCTAGATATATGCAGTCTTCTTTAGTGTGACATCAGAAAAGAAGTAGGCATCAAATAAAAGCATCTAAGTGGAGGGATCAGATAGTGTGTCCCAAACAAGTTCATTGCCAGAATCATCAGTTTCCCTGGTACAAAAATACTTCATTAAATCTCTCTTAGTGAGCTTCAGTAAGCTTTAGGATATCAATATGTACCAGTCAAAAAGGAGCAATGCATTTATCATCTCACACTTTTCCTAATTCATGTTATGTTTTAGTATTACATATAGACATGCAGAGCTATCTATCAATCTTTGTATATCTTCAAAGATTTATCAGTCAAGAATATAGAGGAAGAATATCTCTCCTTATTAACTTTCTTACCACTCACAGTGATTTTCATTTAACACACTATTAGATTGTGTTATTATAGCTAAACAAAGCCACACAAATGAAGATAATCTTTTAAACTAGTTCTTAAGGTTTAGATATACAATAAAGCTGCACATAGAAAAAATGAATTTGTTAAAACCTACTTTGGAGATGTAAATAATTATGTCTACTATTTACAGTAATTGTCAATACTTTGGAAACGTTTCCGAAAGTATATGGACTCTTTTGTGCTGTTAATTGTTTAGTCACTCAGTCATGTCCAACTCTTTGCAATCTAGCCTGGCAGGCTCCTCTGTCCATGGGATTTCCCAGGCAAGGATACTGGAGTGGATTGCCATCTAGTGTATCTTCCCCACCCAGGATTTAACCTAACCTGCATTTCCTTCCTTGGCAGGAGGATTCTTTACCACTGAGCCACCGTGGACTCCTTCAGTTCAGTTCAGTTCAGTCGCTCAGTCGTGTCCAACTCTTTGTGACGCCATGAATTGCAGCACGTCAGGCCTCCCTGTCCATCACCAACTCTCGGAATTCACTCAGACTCATGCCCATCGAGTCCGTGATGCCATCCAGCCATCTCATCCTCGGTTGTCCCCTTCTCCTCCTGCCCCCAATCCCTCCCAGCATCGGGGTCTTTTCCAATGAGTCAACTCTTCCTATGAGGAGGTCAAAGTACTGGAGTTTCAGCTTTAGCATCATTCCTTCCAAAGAAATCCCAGGGCTGATCTCCTTCAGAATGGACTGGTTGGATCTCCTTG
>SJYA01014746.1:0-18312 GCA_006410615.1 Neotragus moschatus
AGATGGTGATGGACAGGGAGGCCTGGCGTGCTGCGATTCATGGGGTCGCAAAGAGTTGGACACGATTGAACGGCTGAACTGAACTGAACACTTCAATATACTCTGTCATGTTAGGTTGGCGGTAGGGTACCTGGTTCCTAGAAAGTGGAAAACATACCACCAGCAGCCTGTTGAGAACTAGGAAGTGAAGATCTATCTGATAGTCTCATCATCAGGCGCAAACACCACCACTAGGAAGAAACAAGGAGCCTTTTATGTACCACAAAATGCAGATGGTAAGACCAACACCATATACAGAGTGAAGTACGTCAGAAAAACAAATATCCTATATAAATATACATAAATATATACATGGAATCTAGAAAAATGGTACTGATGAATCTATTTGCAAGACAGGAATAGAGATGAAGGCACAGAGAATGAACTTGTAGACACAGGGGGGCGGAGAGGCTGGGAGGAAATGAGAGTAGCATTGGCATCCATACACTACCACACGTAAAATAGAGAGCTAGGGGGACATTGCTGGACATCAGAGGGAGTCCAGCCCGGTGCTCTGTGATGACCCAGAGGACTGGGGCAGGGTGGGAGGTGGGAGGGAGGTTTAACATACACAGCCCCCTCCTGCCTTTTTCAGGAGGGAGGGGGCTGTGTATACCTGTGGCTGAAACCAACACAACACTGTAAAGCAATTATCCTCCAATTAAAAATTAAAAAAAAACCCCACCAACCCCATAAAAGGAAGTCTCTCAAATTCCAGAGGGAAAAAGAAAGAAAGATATTGAATACAATTCCTGCTGATACATATTCTACATTCTCACAAGAGAATGAAAGTGGAAAATGCAGACGGCTTAGGATTACGTGGAAAACAATCTTGACCCTGAACACCGCTCTGAAACGGACCGCACTTTGAGAACCACTGTCATCGAGCCTCCTAGTTAATGGTTAAGCTAGCATTCCACCACAGGATATGACACTTCACCCAATACCGTGTCATTGAACATTTAGACTGTTTCCGAGTCTCCGCCGTTACAGAAGCAGCCACAGCAAACGTCCTTATAGACAGCCCCTTCTGCACATTCATTTCCTTAGTATCAATATCTCAGGATGTAGAATTTGAGGATCAAAACCAGTTATTTTTTCAGACTTTTGATACACATTGCCTGTGTTCCCTCCAGAAAGGTTTATTAATTTTCATCCCTATCAACACTGCGGACCATGTGAATCCCGCGCTGAGGGCTGTTTTTAGAAAAATCAAAATGTGACTGAGCTGGCTGTTTGCGAGCTCCCTCTTAGATGAAATGTAATACTTGAGGTTTCTTGGAATTCTCTGCTCACAGAGTACGTCTCTGGTGATTCTACTGCCGTGTTATTTATTGCCACTTCGAATTAGTACGTTAGTGTTCCCATGTAATACTTTCACTTGACGATAGGTTTCTTGAGGCAGAAGCCCTGCCTCATTATCACAGAACACACCACAGTGGCACGCACATGGGGAAGAGGTGGTAGTGGGCAGTCGTGGAAAGAACGTTTTTTCACCTCAGCAGACAGACCTGGGTTTAAATCGTGGCCTCCCCACTTACTAGCTGTGCCAACTGGCGCAAATGACTTCCCTGTCCTTCCCTGAGCTTGAAGGTCATCATGGTAACAGGGAGACTAGTATGCACTTCATAAGGCAGCTGTGTTGCAATGCTGGGTGTAAAATGCATTGTACCACACTAGGCAAATAACAAATGTTCCATTCGTTTGTTCTCTTGCTTTCCCTTTCCAATGCTGAATTAAACTTGGGAAGTCCGAACTCCGAGGATCTGCAAATTCACTTTGATTTCTGAGCAAGGCTATAATTAAGACAGACAGACAGCATCTGGTCAACAATGATTACCTCTGGAAAGTGTAACTAAGCAAAACCGACGAGCTTTCTCATTATTCTCCCCTGCATCATGCCATCGTCACTGTCTCTCAGTCAGCACCTACAAGTGTGTACTATGTGTTCCAAATACAGATTACACTAAACAAAACAGAAATGTAAAAGAAATCCTTTTTAGTGCCAGAATGCTACTTCTCTGATCACACCGAAACCTGAATTTGGAGAAAAGCCACTCACAAAGTTATGCTGAAAGAGCTGGCCCAACTGTGCATGTCAGTGACTGCGAGGACGTCACCCCAAGACCTCTTCCGGTTCAAAGCTGACACTGCAGTGGGGCTTTAGGCTAGAATATTTTAATGTGACCTTGAAATGTATCCAAATCCGAACAAGAAAGCTTTGACATTTTCTGATAACCTGATCAAGGAAATTGAGAAAAGACCCTGGTGAGATAGGTGCAGTCCAGGTTGAAGTTCACTCCTGGTTTTACCTCAAAATTTAAACAAAGCACAAGTCAAGGAGAGTTATTTGTGCATCTCGGCATGCACCCCAACTAAGGTGTGGGGTGAGGAGTGTGTTCTGGGAAACAGCATTGCTAGAGATGGCAGTACGAACCCAAGAAAATACTAAAGCCAAGAAGTCCTGACAAGTTATACCGAAGGAAGGGAAGGGAACTGACACTTGTTCACACTCTGCTCTGTCCCAGGCCCACGTGATTTCCCTGTGCATTTATATTCTCATTTACCCCATCGCCACACACATATACATTGTGCAGAGTCTGAGGCTCAAAGAGGTCAAGCGGTTCTCAACACTATATTCTGGAGAACTGTGCGTACTTGGGCATTAACAACTCCAAGGGAGACACAGAAACTCTGAGGCTCTGATGATTGAGGTCAAACTGAGATTGTTCAAGAACTTTTCATACCAGTACCTGAATGCTGCTGCTGCTGCTGCTGCTAAGTCGCTTCAGTCATGTCTGACTCTGTGTGACCCCATGGACGGCAGCCCACCAGGCTCCTCTGTCCCTGGGATTCTCCAGGCAAGAATACTGGACTAGGTTGCCGTTTCCTTCTCCAATACATGCATGTATGCTAAGTCACTTCAGTCGTGTCTGACTCTGCGCAACTCTATGGACAGCAGCCCTCCAGGCTCCTCCATCCACAGGATTCTCCAGGCAAGAATACTGGAGTGGGTTGCCATTTCCTTCTCCCAGTACCTGAATGGTATATGCTAAAGCTGATGTTAGTTCATCACAAACATCTCTTCAGGTCTATAACTCTATGTTCAGTAGACCTTAAAATATGGGCAAGGGGAAGACACGTGGATAGTAAGGATTATTGCCTTTCCACCCATCTTAGATCTGAGATGGGTTTTTAAAAAATATGCTGGTGGTCATGATACACCAATGGCAGCTTTGGGTTTCAGTAGTACGGATATCAATATTCAAAGGAGTCCTGATGGTGAGAAAAAAGCATTTCTGGGACTGTGGGTCATGACTCTACCTTTACAGGTTTTTCTGAGTAGCCCTGAGAAAAGAGCACCTGTGTAGCCAAGGTCTGTAGGGGGACAAGGCTGTTAGAAGTGTTAAGAAGAGGTGAGGGACTATTCATGTTAAGAAGCAAATGCCCTCAAGCTAGCTTAAATAGAAGGGGTTTATCTTTAGGAAACAGAGATGTCTCATGAAATCGCAGGGCAGGCAGGAGAGGTGTCCAGGCCTCACAGGGAAGAGGAAAAAGGGGAGCCACCAGGAACAAGGAAACGCCTGGCATTTCTGTCTCTGTGTGTGTCTCCTTCCCCATTAGCACAGCTGCTTCTGTTTCTCATGCACATGGCTCAACACAGCTGCCACCAAATGGCACCTGCAGTTCCAGAGTCTACAAAGTTATCTTGGAGTTCTTAATTCTTTGTAACAGACAATTCTTTCCCAAGGAGATTTAAGTTCAGTTCTGTTCAGTTCAGTCGCTCAGTCGTGTCCGACTCTTTGCGACCCCATGAATCGCAGCACGCCAGGCCTCCCTGTCCATCACCAACTCCCGGAGTTCACTCAGACTCACGCCCATCAAGTCAGTGATGCCATACACCAAAAACAAAAGCAGAGGCTCCTGGCTTTCTGAAAATGTTTTTTATTGCTTCTATGCTATGCTATGCTAAGTCACTTCAGTCGTGTCCGACTCTGTGAGACCCCAGAGACGATAGCCCACCAGGTTCCCCCGTCCCTGGGATTCTACAGGCAAGAACACTGGAGTGGGTTGCCATTTCCTTCTCCAATGCATGAAAGTGAAAAGTGAAAGGGAAGTCGCTCAGTTGTGTCCGACTCAGCGATCCCACGGACTGCAGCCTACCAGGCTCCTCCGTCCATGGGATTTTCCACGCAAGAGTACTGGAGTGGGTGCCACTGCCTTCTCCATTTATTGCTTCTCCCTCTTCCCATCTCTAGATTCCAGAGAACAAAGAGACAGGGATGGGAAAAGTGACGCAATCTCCCCTCTGGCTGTTGGCCTAGCCTGCCTTGAAGAAGGACGGAGCCCTCAAGGGTAACAAACAGGTTCAAACAGCTTTCACCCTCTTACAGATGGGTAGACAACAGGGTGTGAAAGTGAAGTGCCAGCGTTAATTGCTCAGTTGTATCTGACTCTTTATGACCCCGTGGACTGTAGCCCACCAGGCTCCTATGTCCATGGAATTTGCCAGGCAAGACTGTTGGAGTGGATAGCCATTCCCTTCTCCATGGGACCTTCCCAATCCAAGGATCAAACCCAGGTCTCCTGCATTGCAGGCAGATTCTTTAACATCTGAGCCACCAGGGAAGCGCAGATTGGAGACAATAAGGTGTACACACAGAATTCTGAGCCGGTCATTCCTTGTGGGTGCTCTATTTTGGGTGGATTGCTTTAAGGTTTTGGAAACTCATTTGGGTGATCCTGTACTCAGAGACCTAGCCTTCCTCTCTGTAAAGGGTCTCAAAATCCATCGTCCATACAGAAGTCCTTCTTCAGCCACAGTTTCCCTTTCTATGTTTCAGCTACCCACAGTTAGCGATGGTCCAAAAATATCAAAAGGAAAATTTCAGAATTGAGTTTCCAACTGCATACCATTCAGAGCAGCATGATCAAATTTTGCAGCACCCCCTCCACTCCACCCCACGTGGGCATCGTTTGCTCCTGACACTCAACTGCCAACATCACCCCAGCTCCATGACCCAGGGCCGCCCAAAGCTGATGATGCTCCTTTTGACATAGTGTCAGGCCTAGAGCAGTCTACATCACAGTGTCAGGTCATCCACATCCCTTTGTCTCACGTCACAGGCACTTTACCATCTCACAGGGCTACAAGGAGAGTGAACGTAATGCAGTAAGACACTTTGAGCTTGCCACCACCAGGGAGTCCATGAGCCCCAGCAAAAGATCCTGCTGGGCGCTGCGGAGACCCCTCAAGCTGCAACTACGACCCAAACAGCCAAATAAGGAAATATGCCTGTTTTTAAAAAAGGTTATTTTGAGACAGAGATCACATTCACACAGCTTATTACAGTATATTGTAACTGTTCTATTTGTGTTATTAGTTATTATTGTTAATCTCTTACTGTGCCTAATTTATAAATTAATAATCTTTAAAAACATAACCAATATTCTATGATAAAATATTATTTAAAAGATCAAAATAACATCAACTAGACCTCCAAAAGAGTTGAGACCTGTCTTCAAACCCTTCCCTTCAAAAACTAGCTGAACAGAATCCATGTCTCCGTTTCTAAATTACCAGAAAAGAGAATCTGACATTACTTGAGTCTCATTTCTCCCCTTGACCAGGGTCAGAGTAGCCCAACTTGTGAGTCAGAACACAACTGTCCAGAGGAGGACTGACCTAGTCAGCCCTTGTAAATTAATTACAAGGCAATTAATTTTCTGATAATAGTAAACAGTTAACAGATTTTATTAGGGCTTTGAGACCGCAAAGTAGAGATACCAAGGTATCAAGATAGGCCATGTTAAGACCTAAATGAAAGAAGTGTTTGTTGTTATCATAAAATGGAAAGTTAAAGCTAGAATACACAGGGGTAGTCAGATGCAGCTGATATTTAATGGAAAAAGGTCAGTTCAGTTCAGTTCAGTCACTCAGTCGTGTCCAACTCTTTGTGACCCCACGGACTGCAGCACACCAGCCTCCCTGTCCATCACCAACTCCCAGAGTTTACTCAAACTCATGCCCATTGAGTCGGTGATGCCATCCAACCATCTCATTCTCTGTTGTCCCCTTCTCCTCCTGCCTTCAATCTTTCCCAGCATCAGGGTCTTTTCAAATGAGTCAGCTCTTCACATCAGGTGGCCAAAGTATTTCAGCTTCAACATGAGTCCTTCCAATGAATATTCAGGACTGATTTCCCTTAGGACGGACTCTATACAGTCAGCAAAAACAAGCCTGGGAGGTGACCGTGGCTCAGATAATGAACTCCTTATTGCCAAATTCAAACTTAAATTGAAGAAAGTAGGGAAAACCAGGAGACCGTTCAGGTACGACCTAAATCAAATCCCTGACGATTATACAGTGGAAGTGAGAAATAGATTTAAGGGACTAGGTCTGATAGACAGAGTAAGTGATGAACTATGGACGGAGGTTAATTGGTTTTTAGTATATTCACGGAGTTGTCCAACCATAACCACAATCAAGTTTAAACGTTTACATTACCTTAAAATTAACACCACATCCCTTATGTATCATCCTATAATTCCTCCGTGATCTCCCTCTACGGAACCTCTAACCTACTTTCTGTCTCCAAAGATTTGCCGATTCTGGACATTTCACATAAATGGAAATATACACTCTGCAATCCTTTGTGTCTGCCTCCTTTCACATAGCATACTGTTTCCAAAGTTCATTGTTTCATGTCTTACCAAAAATCCGTGTTTTATTCCTTTTTATGGCTGAATAACATTCCACTGATGAATATACCACATTTTCTTTATTCATTCAATAGTTGATGGACATTTCCGGTATTTGCACTTTTTGACCATTATGAATACTGCTGCTAGGAGTATTCATACTTGTGTACAAGTTTTTATGCGGACATATGTGTTCTCTCCATATTTATCTAGAAGTGGGATTGCTGGGTCATATGGTAACTCTATGTGTAACTGTTTGAGGAATTACCAGATTGTTTTCCAAAGCAGCTACACCATGTTGCATTATACATTTTGTGATAGTAGCATATGGGGATTATGATTTTTCCATATTCTCACCAACACTTGTTATTATTTGTCTTTTTGATTACAGTCACCCTAGTAAATTTGGAAAACTCAACCNATATTTATCTAGAAGTGGGATTGCTGGGTCATATGGTAACTCTATGTGTAACTGTTTGAGGAATTACCAGATTGTTTTCCAAAGCAGCTACACCATGTTGCATTATACATTTTGTGATAGTAGCATATGGGGATTATGATTTTTCCATATTCTCACCAACACTTGTTATTATTTGTCTTTTTGATTACAGTCACCCTAGTAAATTTGGAAAACTCAACCAGTGGCCACAAGACTGGAAAAGGTCAGTTTTCACTCCAATCCCAAAGAAAGGCAATGCCAAAGAATGCTCAAACTACCGCATAATTGTACTCATCTCAGGTGCTAGTAAAGTAATGCTTAAAATTCTCCAAGCCAGGCTTCAGCAATACATGAACCATGAACTTCCAAATGTTCAAGCTGGTTTTAGAAAAGTCAGAGGAACCAGAGATAAAATTGCCAACATCCACTGGATCATGGAAAAAACAAGAGAGTTCCAGAAAAACATCTATTTTTGCTTTATTGACTATGCCAAAGCCTTTGACTGTGTGGATCACAATAAACTGTGGAAAATTCTTCAAGAGATGGGAATACCAGACCACCTGACCTGCCTCTTGAGAAATCTGTATGCAGGTCAGGAAGCAACAGTTAGAACTGGACATGGAACAACAGACTGGTTCCAAATAGGAAAAGGAGTACGTCAAGGCTGTATATTGTCACCCTGCTTATTTAACTTATATGCAGAGTACATCATGAGAAACGCTGAGCTGGAGGAAGTACAAGCTGCAATCAAGACTGCTGGGAGTAATATCAACAACCTCAGATATGCACCACCCTTATGGCAGAAAGTGAAGAACTAAACAGCCTCTTGGTAAAAGTGAAAGAGGAGACTGAGAAAGCTGGCTTAAAACTCAACATTCAGAAAACTAAGATCATGGCATTCGCTCCCATCACTTCATGGAAAATAGATGGAGACCCAGTGGAAACAGTGGCTGACTTTATTTTTCTGGGCTCCAAAATCACTGCAGATGGTGACTGCAGCCATCAATTTAAAAGACATTTACTCCTTGGAAGCAAAGTTATGACCAACCTAGATAGCATATTCAAAAGCAGAGACATTACTTTGCCANAGTGAAAAAGTTGGCTTAAAGCTCAACATTCAGAAAACTAAGATCATGGCATCCGGTCTCATCAGTTCATGGGAAATAGATGGGGAAACAGTGGAAACTGTGACTGATTTTATTTATGGGGGCTCCAAAATCACTGCAGATGGTGACTGCAGCTTACTCCTTGGAAGAAAAGTTGTGACCAACCTAGATAGCATATTGAAACACAGAGACGTTACTTTAGCAACAAAGGTCTGTCTAGTCAAGGCTATGGTTTTTCCAGTGCTCATGTGTGGATGTGAAAGTTGAACTGTGAAGAAAGCTGAGTGCCTANTCCTTGGAAGAAAAGTTGTGACCAACCTAGATAGCATATTGAAACACAGAGACGTTACTTTAGCAACAAAGGTCTGTCTAGTCAAGGCTATGGTTTTTCCAGTGCTCATGTGTGGATGTGAAAGTTGAACTGTGAAGAAAGCTGAGTGCCGAAGAATTGATGCTTTTGAACTGTGGTGTTGGAGAAGACTCTTGAGAGTCCCTTGGACTACAAGGAGATCCAACCAGTCCATCCTAAAGGAGATCAGTCCTGGGTGTTCATTGGAAGGACTGATGCTGAAGCTGAAACTTCAATACTTTGGCCACCTGGTGTGAAGAGATGACTCATTAGAAAAGACCCTGATGCTGCAAAAGATTGAGGTCAGGAGGAGAAGGGGATGGCAGAGGATAAGATGGTTGGATGGCATCACCGACTCAATGGACATGGGTTTGGGTGAACTCTGAGAGTTGGTGATGGACAGGCAGGTCTGGCGTGCTGCGGTTCATGGGGTCACAAAGAGTTGGACATGACTGAGCAACTGAACTGAACTGAACTGAAACACTTAAAGCAGCAAACTACAGACTCTCTCTTGCTTTATTTCTCTTTTATTTTCTTGAGAAATTCTTTCTTAGGATATTGAAGATTAGTGTGATTGAAAAAAAGAGTTTGAATTTGGGCAGAAAAATATGAAATTTTTTTCATCATAGAGAAAACCAAAATTTCAGCTTTAAATTGAAGGCATCTAATGTTTTTATGAGTTCAGACAGAGTCTCTCCCATTCCAGGGACATGGAATCAGAACATTCTTAAACCCAGGCCCACATGGCCTCGCTGTGTGTCCTGGACAGTGAATCACTAGACTAGCCCCAAGCTCTGGCATTAGGCTCCAGGGTGTGTCCATCTCCAGCTCCCAGCCTGGCTTCCTGAACTCTTGGAAAGGCTTGCTAGGTCTGTCTCCACCTGTTTTCATAATACTATTTAAAGAACAGAAGCCCATCTTAGCGCCTAACTGGAAACGATGTCAGTTCTCTGCTAATGAAATGAACTCTCCTCATGCCATGAAATCGGGAAGCTGCAACACATGACCAAAATTTGAGCTTGTTTTACCCTGCAATACTTTCCCACTGCCCATGTGGGAAGGTCTGATGAGGTCAGGGGAATTTGAAAGCCCTGACAGTTGCAGGTCCATCTCAACAGCAAATATAAACTGAGATCTATTTTAAAGGGGTTCGGGGGGTATTCTTCGTTAATCAGGGGGCTTCCATCAGAACTTTGGTTGCTGAAGGCAGTCAAAGAAATCTACCAGGTTTAAGACGATTCATTCTGAGACCCTGGGTATAGAAGTCCTGGATGCTTCTAAAATGTGTATATCATTAAATTAAAACTCTGGTCTGGAATTTCCCTGGTGGTCCAGTGGTTAAGACTTCACCTTCCAATGCAAGGGGTGCAAGTTTGATCCCTGGTCGAGTGCTAAAATTCCACATGCTTTGTGGCCGAAAAGCCAAAACATAAAACAGAAGCAATATTGTGACAAATTCAATAAAGATTTTTAAAATGGCCCATATTTTAAAGAAAAAATCTTAAAGTAAAAGCAAAATCAAAAACTCTGGTCCGTGTAGTGGAGGGAAGTGGAATTACAAGCACCTTCAATCCCTGGGTCAGGAAGATCCCCTGGAGAAGGAAATGGCAACCCACTCCAGTACTCTTGCCTAGAGAATCCTATGGAGAGAGGAGCCTGGTAGGCTACAGTCCATAGGGTTGCAAAGAGTTGGACAGGACTGAGCGACTTCACTTTCACTTTCACTTTGGAGTCAGAAAGCATATAGGCTGAGCCCAGACCCACCATGATAAGCTGATAGACAGTGTGAACTTCTGTGCTTCTGTTTCCTCATGTACAAAAGAAAGCTGAGAATTCTTCATATATATAAGGATGGGATTCTGAAGATCGGGTGGATCACATATGACTTCCCTCTGTACTGTGTCAGTAAACAGAAGGCACACATTATTATGAAGAATCATGTCATGAATATTAATATTTTAAGGTCTATCTACAATTGATACTCTCATCTCTCTCTCTCTGACCTTCAGCTTCAGCTCAGGTACATTTCAATGAGAAAAATTTACCTTTCACCCTCCATGTGGTTCATGTCTTTGCTACAATTCTGCCTCCTAGGTCCTTCAGTGACCCACCTCACTTCCCTTCAGCTCAGCTCCACCGCTGCTCCTTGGGGACAATATTCCCACTTAATACCACTCACCTCACTACCCAGACTCATGGGCACCCTTTCATGTGTAACCTGACAGCTTTCATACCCCGCTTGTCAAGGACTCATAAATCGATTTGAGAGATTAAAGAAACTGTAGAAACACTTTGTCTGATGTCCTAATTTTACAAATGAGAAAACTGAGGCTCAGGTCATTTAACTGGCCTGTGAGTTGGTAGTAGAATGGAGACCAAAGCCCAGACCTCCAGAGAACATGGGCCAACGTCTGCGTCCAAATCTGACAACATTAAGCCATGAAAGTGTCAACATCTTTTACTAAAATACACAGAGTTATTTACTACAAAACACAGATGTCCCAAAGTCTTATCATCCAAGCAGTTATTAACTCTCTTTAAGATAAAAGAGTAGTTGGTTTGCCAAATAAACGTGAGATGGTAAAGAATCTGCCTGCAATGCGGGAGACCCAGGTTCTATCCCTGGGTCAGGAAGATACTCTGAAGAAGGGAATGGCATCTCCATTTCAGTAGTCTTACCTGGAGAATTCCATGGACAGAAAAGTCTGCTGTGCTACAGTCCATGGAGTCACAAAGAGTTGGACATGGACTCATGAGGGAAGGGCTTCTGAAACCATCATCACAGGATTTCAATTGCAAAATTGAAAGCTTTATTTAGCACAGAACTTCATTCCTTCTCTAGAAATCTAGACCTTTTGAAATGAACTTTGCAGAGTCCCTGTGCTATTTGGAGACCGTATATTCCACATGTACAGACGTCAAAGGCAAAAACTACCCAGAATCATATTAAACCAATGCAGCTCCAACCAGAATTCCAGCTGGAGTCTGAAAAACAAGAGCCATGTAGTTAAAATGACTCTACCAGATATTAAGGCATGGAACATGCTGTAACGATTAAAAGATTATATTTCTGGTCCAGTTATTTAAAAAAATTGAGCAATGGAACAGAATGGAGAATTTAAAAACAGACCCAGACTCATACCAAACTGAGTTGTGATATTGGTGGCATCACACACGAGCAGAGGAAACATCGATCATGCTCAGTAGTGCTGGCGAAATGAGATCATTGCAATGAAAAGGTGCAATTATATCCCTCTCTCACTTTACACGGAAAAATAAATTCAGATGGCTTCAAAACCTTAGTATATGTACCAGGAGAGGATCTTACTAAGTAAATCAGACAGAGAAAGACAAATATCACAGGATATCATGTATGTGGAATAACAATATAACAAATGATGCAAATGTACTTATTTACCAAAAAAAAGAGAAACAGTCTCACAGACATAGAAAACAAACTGATGGTTACCAATGGGGAGAGTGGGGGAGTGATAAATTGGGCATCTGGGATTAAAAGATATACACTACTGAACATAAAATAAATAAACAACAGGACAGGAAACTATATTCAACATCTTTTAATAACCTATAAGGGAAAATAATGTGAAAAAATAATAGATTTATGTGTGTATAACTGAATCACTTGCTACACACCTGAAACTAACACAACATTGTAAATCAAACTATACTTCAATTTTTAAAAATTTAAAACTTCAGTATTAAGTAAAGTGAGGAGGGGAAAGAAGGAGACTAACTTTATGATTCTGGAATTAAGAAACATTTTTTAAAGTATGTCAGAAAAAGCACTACCTGTAAAGGGGGGAAATGGAAAGATCTGATTACACCAAAATTAAAGATTTCTGCTTTGTTAAATACACTATGAGTGAGTGATAGTTGCTCAGACCTGTCCGGCTCTTTGTGACCCCATGTACTATAGCCTGCCAGGCTCCTTTGTCCGTGGCATTCTCCAGGCAAGAATACTGGCTGCTGCTGCTGCTGCTAAGTCGCTTCAGTCGTGTCTGACTCTGTGCGACCCCATAGATGGCAGCCCACTAGGCTCCTCTGTCCCTGGGATTCTCCAGGCAAGAATACTGGAGTGGGTTGCTATTTCAAGTACACTATAGACAAAGTTAAAAGATAGGTGACAGATGGAGAAAAGATGTTTCCATTGTATCCAATCAAGAAAAAGATTAATACTCGGAATATTTAAGAAACTTGTATAAATCAGTAAAAACAAAAAGCCATCTAATAGAAAAATGTACAACAGCTATAAAACCTCAACTTCCTGGGTAGGAATGGGAGGACTGATATGAAATATACTTGCCTTCACTGGTAGGTAACCAGAGAATGCCAAAATGCAGGCATCAATTTAGAGCCACACAGACAAAAAATAAATATTCAGATAATAGCCAGTGTCAGCAAGTATGATGGGAAATCATTACTCTCACATGTGTTACGGACTCTGCAAATATTTACAACAATCATTTTGCTGAGCAATCCAGCAGTATGTTGTAAAATTGTATTAGCACACACCCTTTAACACAAGAATTTCCAGATATATACCCCCAGAGAGCTCAATAAAGACAATGTATAAAGATTGTTAGAATAGGGACTTCTCAGAAGGTCCAGTGATTAAGATTTCATGTTGCAAGGTAGGGGCTGTGGGTTCGACCCCTCAGTGGGAAGCTAAGACTCAACATGCCTCAAGGCCAAAAAACCAAAACATAAAAACAATTTTAAAACAAATTCCATAAAGACTTTAAAAAGAGTTTGTTAGAATAGNTCATGTGTGGATGTGAAAGTTGAACTGTGAAGAAAGCTGAGTGCCTAAGAATTGATGCTTTTGAACTCTGGTGTTGGAGAAGACTCTTGAGAGTCCCTTGGACTACAAGGAGATCCAACCAGTCCATCCTAAAGGAGATCAGTCCTGGTTGTTCATTGGAAGGACTGTTGCTGAAGCTGAAACTTCAATACTTTGGCCACCTGGTGTGAAGAGATGACTCATTAGAAAAGACCCTGATGCTGCAAAAGATTGAGGTCAGGAGGAGAAGGGGATGGCAGAGGATAAGATGGTTGGATGGCATCACCGACTCAATGGACATGGGTTTGGGTGAACTCTGAGAGTTGGTGATGGACAGGCAGGTCTGGCGTGCTGCGGTTCATGGGGTCACAAAGAGTTAGACATGACTGAGCAACTGAACTGAACTGAACTGAAACACTTAAAGCAGCAAACTACAGACTCTCTCTTGCTTTATTTCTCTTTTATTTTCTTGAGAAATTCTTTCTTAGGATATTGAAGATTAGTGTGATTGAAAAAAAGAGTTTGAATTTGGGCAGAAAAATATGAAATTTTTTTCTTCATAGAGAAAACCAAAATTTCAGCTTTATATTGAAGGCATCTAATGTTTTCATGAGTTCAGACAGAGTCCCTCCCATTCCAGGGACATGGAATCAGAACATTCTTAAATCCAGACCCGCATGGCCTTGCTGTGTGTCCTGGACAGTGAATCACTAGACTAGCCCCAAGCTCTGGCATTAGGCTCCAGGGTGTGTCCATCTCCAGCTCCCAGCCTGGCTTCCTGAACTCTTGGAAAGGCTTGCTAGGTCTGTCTCCACCTGTTTTCATAATACTATTTAAAGAACAGAAGCCCATCTTAGCGCCTAACTGGAAACGATGTCAGTTCTCTGCTAATGAAATGAACTCTCCTCATGCCATGAAATCGGGAAGCTGCAACACATGACCAAAATTTGAGCTTGTTTTACCCTGCAATACTTTCCCACTGCCCATGTGGGAAGGTCTGATGAGGTCAGGGGAATTTGAAAGCCCTGACAGTTGCAGGTCCATCTCAACAGCAAATATAAACTGAGATCTATTTTAAAGGGGTTCGGGGGGTATTCTTCGTTAATCAGGGGGCTTCCATCAGAACTTTGGTTGCTGAAGGCAGTCAAAGAAATCTACCAGGTTTAAGACGATTCATTCTGAGACCCTGGGTATAGAAGTCCTGGATGCTTCTAAAATGTGTATATCATTAAATTAAAACTCTGGTCTGGAATTTCCCTGGTGGTCCAGTGGTTAAGACTTCACCTTCCAATGCAAGGGGTGCAAGTTTGATCCCTGGTCGAGTGCTAAAATTCCACATGCTTTGTGGCCGAAAAGCCAAAACATAAAACAGAAGCAATATTGTGACAAATTCAATAAAGATTTTTAAAATGGCCCATATTTTAAAGAAAAAATCTTAAAGTAAAAGCAAAATCAAAAACTCTGGTCCGTGTAGTGGAGGGAAGTGGAATTACAAGCACCTTCAATCCCTGGGTCAGGAAGATCCCCTGGAGAAGGAAATGGCAACCCACTCCAGTACTCTTGCCTAGAGAATCCTATGGAGAGAGGAGCCTGGTAGGCTACAGTCCATAGGGTTGCAAAGAGTTGGACAGGACTGAGCGACTTCACTTTCACTTTCACTTTGGAGTCAGAAAGCATATAGGCTGAGCCCAGACCCACCATGATAAGCTGATAGACAGTGTGAACTTCTGTGCTTCTGTTTCCTCATGTACAAAAGAAAGCTGAGAATTCTTCATATATATAAGGATGGGATTCTGAAGATCGGGTGGATCACATATGACTTCCCTCTGTACTGTGTCAGTAAACAGAAGGCACACATTATTATGAAGAATCATGTCATGAATATTAATATTTTAAGGTCTATCTACAATTGATACTCTCATCTCTCTCTCTCTGACCTTCAGCTTCAGCTCAGGTACATTTCAATGAGAAAAATTTACCTTTCACCCTCCATGTGGTTCATGTCTTTGCTACAATTCTGCCTCCTAGGTCCTTCAGTGACCCACCTCACTTCCCTTCAGCTCAGCTCCACCGCTGCTCCTTGGGGACAATATTCCCACTTAATACCACTCACCTCACTACCCAGACTCATGGGCACCCTTTCATGTGTAACCTGACAGCTTTCATACCCCGCTTGTCAAGGACTCATAAATCGATTTGAGAGATTAAAGAAACTGTAGAAACACTTTGTCTGATGTCCTAATTTTACAAATGAGAAAACTGAGGCTCAGGTCATTTAACTGGCCTGTGAGTTGGTAGTAGAATGGAGACCAAAGCCCAGACCTCCAGAGAACATGGGCCAACGTCTGCGTCCAAATCTGACAACATTAAGCCATGAAAGTGTCAACATCTTTTACTAAAATACACAGAGTTATTTACTACAAAACACAGATGTCCCAAAATCTTATCATCCAAGCAGTTATTAACTCTCTTTAAGATAAAAGAGTAGTTGGTTTGCCTAATAAACGTGAGATGGTAAAGAATCTGCCTGCAATGCGGGAGACCCAGGTTCTATCCCTGGGTCAGGAAGATACTCTGAAGAAGGGAATGGCATCTCCATTTCAGTAGTCTTACCTGGAGAATTCCATGGACAGAAAAGTCTGCTGTGCTACAGTCCATGGAGTCACAAAGAGTTGGACATGGACTCATGAGGGAAGGGCTTCTGAAACCATCATCACAGGATTTCAATTGCAAAATTGAAAGCTTTATTTAGCACAGAACTTCATTTCTTCTCTAGAAATCTAGACCTTTTGAAATGAACTTTGCAGAGTCCCTGTGCTATTTGGAGACCGTATATTCCACATGTACAGACGTCAAAGGCAAAAACTACCCAGAATCATATTAAACCAATGCAGCTCCAACCAGAATTCCAGCTGGAGTCTGAAAAACAAGAGCCATGTAGTTAAAATGACTCTACCAGATATTAAGGCATGGAACATGCTGTAACGATTAAAAGATTATATTTCTGGTCCAGTTATTTAAAAAAATTGAGCAATGGAACAGAATGGAGAATTTAAAAACAGACCCAGACTCATACCAAACTGAGTTGTGATATTGGTGGCATCACACACGAGCAGAGGAAACATCGATCATGCTCAGTAGTGCTGGCGAAATGAGATCATTGCAATGAAAAGGTGCAATTATATCCCTCTCTCACTTTACANTTAAAAAAATTGAGCAATGGAACAGAATGGAGAATTTAAAAACAGACCCAGACTCATACCAAACTGAGTTGTGATATTGGTGGCATCACACACGAGCAGAGGAAACATCGATCATGCTCAGTAGTGCTGGCGAAATGAGATCATTGCAATGAAAAGGTGCAATTATATCCCTCTCTCACTTTACACGGAAAAATAAATTCAGATGGCTTCAAAACCTTAGTATATGTACCAGGAGAGGATCTTACTAAGTAAAGTAAATCAGACAGAGAAAGACAAATATCACAGGATATCATGTATGTGGAATAACAATATAACAAATGATACAAATGTACTTATTTACCAAAAAAAAGAGAAACAGTCTCACAGACATAGAAAACAAACTGATGGTTACCAATGGGGAGAGTGGGGGAGTGATAAATTGGGCATCTGGGATTAAAAGATATACACTACTGAACATAAAATAAATAAACAACAGGACAGGAAACTATATTCAACATCTTTTAATAACCTATAAGGGAAAATAATGTGAAAAAATAATAGATTTATGTGTGTATAATTGAATCACTTGCTACACACCTGAAACTAACACAACATTGTAAATCAAACTATACTTCAATTTTTAAAAATTTAAAACTTCAGTATTAAGTAAAGTGAGGAGGGGAAAGAAGGAGACTAACTTTATGATTCTGGAATTAAGAAACATTTTTTAAAGTATGTCAGAAAAAGCACCACCTATAAAGGGGGGAAATGGAAAGATCTGATTACACCAAAATTAAAGATTTCTGCTTTGTTAAATACACTATGAGTGAGTGATAGTTGCTCAGACCTGTCCGGCTCTTTGTGACCCCATGTACTATAGCCTGCCAGGCTCCTTTGTCCGTGGCATTCTCCAGGCAAGAATACTGGCTGCTGCTGCTGCTGCTAAGTCGCTTCAGTCGTGTCTGACTCTGTGCGACCCCATAGATGGCAGCCCACTAGGCTCCTCTGTCCCTGGGATTCTCCAGGCAAGAATACTGGAGTGGGTTGCTATTTCAAGTACACTATAGACAAAGTTAAAAGATAGGTGACAGATGGAGAAAAGATGTTTCCATTGTATCCAATCAAGAAAAAGATTAATACTCGGAATATTTAAGAAACTTGTANTGGCAGCCCACTAGGCTCCTCTGTCCCTGGGATTCTCCAGGCAAGAATACTGGAGTGGGTTGCTATTTCAAGTACACTATAGACAAAGTTAAAAGATAGGTGACAGATGGAGAAAAGATGTTTCCAATGTATCCAATCAAGAAAAAGATTAATACTCGGAATATTTAAGAAACTTGTATAAATCAGTAAAAACAAAAAGCCATCTAATAGAAAAATGTACAACAGCTATAAAACCTCAACTTCCTGGGTAGGAATGGGAGGACTGATATGAAATATACTTGCCTTCACTGGTAGGTAACCAGAGAATGCCAAAATGCAGGCATCAATTTAGAGCCACACAGACAAAAAATAAATATTCAGATAATAGCCAGTGTCAGCAAGTATGATGGGAAATCATTACTCTCACATGTGTTACGGACTCTGCAAATATTTACAACAATCATTTTGCTGAGCAATCCAGCAGTATGTTGTAAAATTGTATTAGCACACACCCTTTAACACAAGAATTTCCAGATATATACCCCCAGAGA
>SJYA01014747.1:0-10344 GCA_006410615.1 Neotragus moschatus
GCTTTATTGACAAAGTAATGTCTCTACGTTTTAATATGCTGCCTAGGTTGTTCATAATTTTCCTTTCAAGGAGTAAGCGTCCTTTAATACAACAGTAAAAGTAATAAACGTTTATATTAATAAAACAAAGAGGTTGTATTTGTTTCTTGGCTATTTGACCAATCTCTACATCTTGAACTTGGTCTTCACTGTTTGCATTCAGTAAGGTATAAATTTGCTTGTTTGGTTTTTTATTGTCACTGTTTTTGCAAGAAATACATAAATCATTTTGCAACAAAAAATGTAAATTTTTAAAAATAAATATATTATTTAAAATAGACCTGTTACACTTTTAAAAAAATTTTCCCATTTTGAAAGTTAATAAATTCTAACTGATGTTCCAGGCTTCATGGAAAATTTGGATGTTAAAGAAAGTCTTTTAAGGTTTACCCAGCACCTGGGTCTAGTTATATTTCAAAAGTGATTCTTCTATTTGGTTTCTATGGTATCAAAGTTGCCCCAGAAAGTATAGACTATAAAAAGAGATTATGGTCCCTGAATAAGCAGAAATTACACTATCCTCCAACAGGGTTCTACCAAGGACACTAATATAAGAAACTCTAAAAGTACATCTTAGCATACAAAGCTCTAATCAAACTTTGTCTTTACTCATTATAATTCTATAAACCTATTTTGCTTTCAAAACCTTTTTTGAATGCTTCATAGAAAAATGTTCCTAAGAACAGGCTTTAGAAACTCCCTTGTCTTGTGTATTCGGTGCAATGACACCTCACTGGCTTGCAGATGGACCCCTTGTGTGTCTGCAGGACTTTCTGACAGGATGACTCTGCCTTCCCTCCCCTGCTGCAGGAGGCCCAGCCGCCTCCCCCTAAAGTGCTTCCCGAATTAGAGGGCCTCTGGCATCATGAACTATGCTAGAATTTTCATTGTTCAAAAATAATATGTGATCCAAATTCACCCTAGGGATTCTTGATAAGAGATATTTTCAAAATCCATAGGAGAAATGTATTTTCTTCCAAATCCCATCCATATCCTAGTGTTCCTGGAATAAACAAGATACTTAGTATTATTTTCCACTCTCAGAGGGTTACATTTTTTCAGCCACGTTGAAGGCTACCCCTTATCTTGGGTATTGTGCCAAATCTGTGTTTTGGAAACAATTTACCTGGCACATATTACACTGTCATCTTCAGGAGACATTCTAATGGTTCTCCAAGGCTGTAGTGGGTTTGCTGTTTCCATTTATAGTGTCATTCTTTGTATTTTAGGACACCTTACATCAACATGAAATTAAACATAAATGGATCATAAAGATATTAAATATTTAAGGTCTTATAACAGTCCTTTACGGAGAAGGCAATGGCACCCGACTCCAGTACTCTTGCCTGGAAAATCCCATGGATGGAGGAGCCTGGTAGGCTGCAGTTCGTGGGGACACACAGAGTCAGACACGACTGAAGCAATTTAGCAGCAGTAGCAGCAACAGTCCTATAACAGAACTGTCTTTAACCAATCAATGTGTGGCAATTATTCCTTGAGAACAGAAGCCAATTACATACCCATTTACACACGGAATCTTTGACTTACATGTATTTTACAGTATGTTTTCTTCTGTTTAAGTACTATTTCCTTTCATTTAGCCCTATGTGGAGACAAATTACATGATCGCTTGCCTCAGAAACTAAACTTGCATGACACCTGAAAACGGTTCATGCATGCATGCTCAGTCACATCCAACTCTTTGAGACCCCATGAACTGTAGCCCATGAGGCTCCTCTGTCTGTTGGATTTTCTAGGCAAAATACTGGAGTGGGTTACCGTTTCCTTCTCCAGGGGATCTTCCTGACCCAGGGATCTAACCTGCATCTTTTGCATCTCATGCATTGGCAGGCAGATTCTTTACCACTGGCGCCACCTGGGAAGCCCTGAGTACAGCTACTAAATCTTAAATCTATGTGGGAGGAGTCTACATTAATTAATCATTTGCCTCCGTGAAATTATCTTTTTCTCAGCATTTAATCATTTCATCAAAATCCACTCAATTTTCAACATGTATGTCATGTCTTCCTTTAGCTATGAAAGTGAGGAAATGACTAGAGAACCTCATCATAGCAAAAATCATAGAGATCATGTCACCTAACTAACCATCTGCCATTTTAATGGTCACCATGATGTTTTTATCTGGTGGTCATCAGATTTATCTGGATGCTTGGGGCAATGTAGAACTTACCATTCCTCTTTTAGGCAGCCACTACTGATAAACATTTATATTGAGCCAAAATCAATTTACTTTATTTTCCTCAGAATTGCTTTGAATAAAACTTCAAAACCACAGGGAAAAAAAATTTTTTTGAATGTCATTTCTTCCCTCCTGTCTCCCATATGACTACAAATATCAGTCTTCTGGTCCTGTTTACTCTTGTATCCTCCCCATTTACTTTGATATGTCTGCTATGGCATAATTTAAAACCATTTCCATTTTCATTATCAGTTCTGATTATACCCCCAAGCTTCTATATTCCTCTAATTAACAAAGCTCAGATGTAATAGAATAACAATGGCATTGCTTGACTTGGCCAGAGGAGAATGGAATTGTCATCCACCTCATTTCACTGCATCATTAGTGATGTCATCAAATATAACACTTACTTTTCAGTGATCACATCTTGCTATGGAGCAATACCTAGCTCACTATTAACACAGATAAGATGTTCAGTATCAGAGAAGTAAGTGACATTTATTCACAGTTTCATTGTGATATTTTATCTTACATATCAAAGTCAAGGTATGTGACTTGCCAACATACTTGAAATGTTTTTTTGTTTTGTTTTTAATTTACCATCACTGATTTGAGATCATGCACTATCATGGTTTTCTAATAAATTTTATCACTTATCTTATGTCCTTAACTTATTAAATCAACGTCGTTTTGTCCAATACAAATGTCTTTATAAAAATGATGATAATTCACTTGTTTAGCAGTTTGACCAGGGCTGTTTCTCTCCTAATCAGTATATATTTAGCTCACAGCAATGAGACCTCAGTTACGGTCTATTTCCATGTTTAACTACGAGTGGTGGCTTAGCAGGAATTCAGATTAAGTTACTAAAT
Source organism: Neotragus moschatus (assembly GCA_006410615.1). NCBI lineage: Eukaryota > Metazoa > Chordata > Mammalia > Artiodactyla > Bovidae > Neotragus > Neotragus moschatus. The sequence continues at coordinate 3,112 of SJYA01014747.1, forward strand.
CTTGCAGAAGCGCTAAAGGCATTCTGCTTACCAAGTTGTTCAGTTTGAGTGCAAACATTAAATGGATGTTGAAAATGAGAAGAAATCTATTCACTGAAAGATAACTTGAAACCCAGGAGATATATTAAGCAGAAAAATGGATTAGAAATAAACAATGGAACAATTTCAAATTAAGAATAGCTATAAAAGGTGTGAAAATGAACATTCCTGATAACAAATGGCAAATCAACTGTAGAAAATAGGCTTTTATTATATGAATTGAAGATAAAGGAGAAAAAAATTGTTGACTGTATGTGTGTACATGTTTAGAGTATGAGCTTTATCAAGACTGTCTTGTCACACCTGGCAGCTCATGATTAATCTGTGAACTAAGACTCATTAATTGCTTAGACCTGAGACCAGGAAACAGAGCTTGTGTAATCTTATTTATATACATGTTGATTTTCCCATTTCTTATGTGCATTTATATATGAGCTGGGAAAGAGTCAGTTTACATCTGTTGCTTATTGTAATTTTCAAGAACACTTCGTTTTATTTCAAACATGTGGTCCAGTTGGATGTGTTATTAGAGACCCTGTTTATGTCATATGTGTGACCAAAAAGAAAGCTTAGGGAGGCAAGCATGATGCTCTGGGTTTTGCTTTAGCACTAGAGATGTCTTGGGGTTCATATGTAAGGGCTGTCACCCTTGCAGTTCTCAAACCCACCACCAGCTCCCGCCACAGCCTTCTTGGTTCCTAGTGAGTAGGAGCCAGGAAGACTGAAAGACTGAACCAGGGGCATCTTGATTTTGATGTGAAAAGCTATTCAATTTGGTCCTGAAGGGATGGGTGATGTTTTTCAAAACCGTCAAATTAATCCCAGACCTATTTATGGCTGTTAGAGCCACAGATGTGTTCCTTGAACTTTTGATACTATACTTAACTTTCACATTTTCATATGCATGCCTGTATAAAGCAGGAAAAGCAGAATAAAAGTGTACAAAAGCTCATGTCCCTCTCTCCCTACCATGTGAGGACATGGCAAGAAAGTGGTCATGTCTGAGTCAAGAATAGAGACCTCACTAGAAACTTACCATGTAGGCCTGTTGAACTTGGACTTCTAGCCTCTACAATGATGAGAAATTATGTGTTGGTTAAACTACTCAGTTTATGGTATTCAGTTATGGCTGCCCACATTGGTCTAAATACTGAGCATCCTGTGTTTTTTTTCTGGAAAACCTGTTGGTTTATTTACCTCTGATTATAGCATTATCAACATTATTTGTGATGCCCAGAGGTGGTTTTGACTGGGGAAGTAGGCTAAATGGGGCTGAAGTGGGAAGGATAAGAGATGGAGAAATTGAAAAATATCAAGAAATTTCCTGTTCAAGTGTTACTAATTTTGGGGAAATCGAAGAATAAGGCATAGGTTGCTATTATTGCTTCCTAGAAGGCACAAAAACATCTTTTCAGTGACCTAACCTGGTGTCATCCAATATGGCCTGGGGTCATGGGTGCCAAGTTATCCATATGTAAGTTTATTTACCATTGCCCTTGTAATCCAAATTTCTACATCTGTTTATGGAAATAAATAGTATATGTTGGTAATTTCTGGATGAAAAATAAATAAAGGAAACTTAAAACAGTCACAGTCAGAGCCAGTGAGATGCTTGCATATCAATCCTGAGAGCTTCACTTTAATCTTTTTTCTCAATATCAGAAACACTTGGCACTTGTGTCAAAATAGTCTTTGGATGGAAGACTTACTTCCTCACCCATGGCTTGTGGAATATTTGAAGTTGCTTCTCTCTCATGAGCCTCAGTATCCATTTCTGTTAAGTGGGGTTGAAAGGGATAAGACTGTTGATGTGATCATGGTTGGAAGATATAGCTTGGTACTCAATATATCTTCAGTAATTTTCCATCGTTGTTATTTAAATAGTTTGTGTCATGATGTAAATGCACCAGCCAGTGTGTGTGTAACATAGGATCATTAGACATGCTTTCAAGATATTTCCCTAATAAGTGGAAGACTATTTCATAGCACATAAATATTGCATTCCTAGTATTAATAATAAAAAATATAAATGTGACTGACTATGAAGCAGATAGCTCAGTTGGTAAAGAATCAGCCTGCAATGCAGGAGACCCTGGTTTAATTGCTGGGTTGGGAAAATCCTCTGGAAAAGGGATAGACTACCAATGCCAATATTCTTGGGCTTCCCTTGTAGCTCAGCTGATAAAAAGCCTGCCAGTAATGCTGGAGACCTGGACTTTATCTCTGAGAAGGGAACGACTACTCACTCTAGTATTCTGACCTGAAGAATTCCATGGACTATGTAATTCACGGGGTCGCAAAGAACTGGACACAACTGAGTGACTTTCTATTTCACTTTCACTTTCAAAGCAGTGCAATGGCTGTTACTTAGTAATGCAAGGGCACAAGTGAGTTTGGGGAATCTATTTGATTTAAAAAAGGAAAAAAAAAACTGTATAACAAAGTCAAAGGATATTATGTTTAAGTGTTCCACCAAAAATACAATTAGATGCCTGGAACTATAGCAATGTAAACATTTGATTATTTACACTAAAAAAATGAAGAACTGGAACTATAGCAATGTAAACATTTGATTATTTACACTAAAAAAATGAAGAATCAGGGGAAAATGTAAATAAATAAAATTTTAAAAAAGACTAAAGTTAAATTTGCTTATCTTGCTGCTGCTGCTAAGTCACTTCAGTCATGTCTGACTCTGTGTGACCCCATAGATGACAGCCCACCAGGCTTCCCCGTCCCTGGGATTCTCCAGGCAAGAACACTGGAACATGGGTTGCCAAGAACAATGGAAATGGGTTGCCATTTCCTTCTCCAATGCATGAAAGTGAAAAGTGAAAGTGAATTTGCTCAGTTGTGTCTGACCCCTAGTGACCCCATGGACTGCAGCCTACCAGGCTCCTCCATCCAAGGGATTTTCCAGGCAAGAGTACTGGAGTGGGTTGCCATTGGGCAACCTATATCTTAGACATGAAGGGTGATGAAGTAAAGTGGTTAAAACTAGGGCTGGAAATATTTTGTCTCTATGTGACCTATGTGAAGTTATATAACCTCTCAGCCATTAGTTTATTTGAGTGTAATGTTGTCAACAGCATAGAGTTGTGGTAAAGTTTGAATTTGTTAATATATGTAAACCCTTTAGGAAGTTCAGTTCAGTTCAGTCGCTCAGTCATGTCCGAATCTTTGCAGCCCCATGAACTGCAGCATACCAGGTCTTCCTGTCCATCACCAATTCACAGAGCCTGCCCAAAATTATGTCCATTGAGTTGGTGATGCCATCTATCTCATCCTCTGTTCCCTTTCCTCCGGCTTTCAGTCTTTCCAAACGTCAGGGTCTTTTCAAATGAGTCAGCTCTTTGCATCAGGTGGTCAAAATATTGGAGTTTCAGCTTCAACATCAGTGCTTCCAATGAACATCCAGAACTGATTTCCTTTAGGATGGACTGGTTGGATCTCCTTGCAGTCCAAGGGACTCTCAAGAGTCTTCTCCAACACCACAGTTCAAAAGCATCAATACTTTGGTGCTCAGCTTTCTTTATAGTCCAACTCTCACATCCATACATGACTCCTGGAAAAACTATAGCCTTGAATAGACCAACTTTGGTTGACCAAGTAGTGTCTCTGCCTTTTAATATGCTGTCTATTTCCCCATCTATTTGCCATGAAGTGATGGGACCAGATGCCATGATCTTAGTTTTCTGGATGTTGAGCTTTAAGCCAACATTTTTACTCTCCTCTTTCACCTTCATCAAGAGGCTCTTTATTTCTTCTTCACTTTCTGCCATAAGGGTAGTGTCATCTGCATATCTTAAGTTATTGATATTTCTCCCAGCAATCTTCATTCCCCCTTGTGCTTCATGCAGCCCAGCATTTTGCATGATGTACTTTGCATATAAGTTAAATAAGCATGGTGACAATATACAGCCTTGGCATACTCCTTTTCTTATTTGGAAACTGTTGTTCCATGTCCAGTTTTAACTTTTGTTTCCTGATCGGCATACAGGTTTCTCAAGAGGCAGGCGAGGTGATCTGGTATTCCCATCTCTTTTAGAATTTCCCACAGTTTATTGTGATCCACATAGTCAAAGGCTTTGGCATAGTCAATAAAGCAGAAATAGATGCTTTTCTGGAACCCTCTTGCTTTTTTGATGATCCAGTGGATGTTGGCAATTTGATCTCTGGTTCCTCTGCCTTTTCTAAAACCAGCTTGAACATCAGGAAGGTCATGGCTAACATATTCCTGAAGTCTTGCTTGGAGAATTTTGAGCACTACTTTACTAGCATGTGAGATGAGTGCAACTGTGCAATATTTTGAGCATTCTTTGGCATTACCTTTCTTTGGGACTGGAATGAAAACTGACCTTTTCCAGATCTGTGACCACTGCTGAGTTTGCTGAGTTTTCCAAATTTGCTGGCATATTGAGTGCAGCATTTCCACAGCATCATCTTCTAGTATTCAAAATAACTCAACTAGAATTCCATCACATCCACTAGATTTGTTCGTAGTGACATTTCATTAGTCTCACTTGACTTCACATTCCAGGATGTTTGGCTCTAGGTAAGTGATCACACCATCATAATTATCTGGGTTGTGAATTTCTTTTTTGTATAGTTCTTCTGTGTATTCTTACCACCTCTTCTTAGTGTCATTGGCTTCTGTTAGGTCCGAACAATTTCTGTCCTTTATTGTTCTTTATTTATTGCATGTAATTTTCCCTTGGTATCTCTAATTTTCCTGAAGAAATCTCTGGTCTTTTCTATTATAGTGATTTCCTCTATTTCTTTGCATTGGTTGCTGAGGAAAGCTTTCTTATCTCTCCTGGCTAATCTTTGAAACTCTGCATTCAAAAGGGTATATCTTTCCTTTTCTCCCTTGCTTTTCCCTCCTCTTCTGTTCACAGCTATTTGTAAGGCCTCCTCTGACAGCCATTTTGCTTTTTTGCATTTCTTTTTATTGGGAATTTTCTTGATCCCTGTTTCCTGTACAATGTCAGGAGTTCATGAGGCAATCCATAGTTTACCGGGCAATTTATCAGATCTAGTCCCTTAAATCTATTTCTCACTTCCACTGTAAAATCATAAGGGATTTGAGTTAGGTTATACCTGAATGGTCTAGTGGTTTCCCCCACTTTCTTCAATTTAAGTCTGAACTTGGCAATAACGAATTCATGTTCTGATCCACAGTCAGCTCCCAGTCTTGTTTTTGCTGACTGTATAGAGCTTCTCCAGTTTTGGTTGCAAAGAATATAATCAATCTGATAAGTTAGGAAGTTAAAATGAGTGAAGCTGCTCAGTCGTGACCAACTCTTTGCAACCCCATAGACTGTAGCCTACCAGGCTCCTCTGTCCATGGGATTTTCCAGGCAATAGTACTGGAATGGATTGCCATTTCCTTCTCCAGAGGATCTTCCCAACCCAAGGCTTGAACCTGGGTCTCCCACATTGTAGGCAGATGCTTTACCATCTGAGGCACCAGTGAAGTTACCTGACATCAAATAAATATTATACAATTTATGCATTTGTACTAGGATTTTTTCTTAAGCCACAACCATGTTAAAAGGTCACAGTAACATAGTCTTCATTGTTCTGGCATTCACAAGTTTATAGAACACTGTGATAAACTACTTTCTGAGAAGAAAATATAAATGTTCATTAAGTATCAATTCATCTTGTTTTTTCTCAGAAATTACTGATGGATATTGTTGGAGAGATTTTAAGAAACTCCAATAATGTAGAATTTTAACATTAAAAGCTGTGCTATCCAATTTCTAAATCCTTGAATAATTTAAGACATTTGGAAAAAGGGAAGCTGACTTTTGAAGCAGCAGTGCAATAAAATGGAGAAAAATTTATGCTATACAGTTTCAAACCCAAAAATCAAAACATTAGTTTAACAAGTTTAGTAAGCAGAAAAGAATCCCATTCCCACCCCTGTTTTCTGTAGATGTTGAGCTATGCCAAAGACCATAACAACTTCTCATGGTGCAACTGAAAAGCCTAAGGAAAATTTCCTTTCTGATTACAAAGGCAGGAAACTGACAAAGTTCTTTCATAAAGGTATCAACGGGATGAGTATTTTAGCTTTGTTAAAAACAAACAAACAAAAAACAGTTATCTGAACAATGAAGTTGTCTTTTGGGAATTTCCTAGCACTACTAGAGGAACTGCTAGACCATTCAGGTATGACCTACATCAAATCCATTATGATTATACAGTGGAAGTGAGAAATAGATTTAAGGGCCTAGATCTGATAGATAGAGTGCCTGATGAACTATGGAATGAGGATTGTGACATTGTACAGGAGACAGGAATCAAGACCATCCCCATGGAAAAGAAATGCAAAAAAGCAAAATGGCTTTCCGGGGAGGCCTTAAAAATAGCTGTGAAAAGAAGAGAGGTGAAAAACAAAAGAGAAAAGGACGATAGTAGCATCTTAATGCAGAGTTCCAAAGAATAACAAGAAGAGATAAGAAAGCCTTCTTCAGCGATCAATGCAAAGAAATAGAGGAAAACAATAGAATGGGAAAGACTAGAGCTCTCTTCAAGAAAATTTGGGATACCAAGGAAACATTTCATGCAAAGATATGCTTGACAAAGGACAGAAATGGTGTGGACTTAACTGAAGCAGAAGATATTAAGAAGAGGTGGCAAGAATACACAGAAGAACTGTACAAAAAATATCTTCACGACCTAGATAATCACGATGGTGTGATCACTCACCTAGAGCCAGACATCTTGGAATGTGAAGTCAGGTGAGCCTTAGAAAGCATCACTATAAACAAAGTTAGTGGAGGTGATGGAATTTCAGTTGAGCTCTTTCAAATCTTCAAAGATGATACTTTGAAAGTGCTGCACTCAATAGGTCAGCAAATTCAGAACACTCAGCAGTGGCCACAGGACTGGAAAACNTAGATAATCACGATGGTGTGATCACTCACCTAGAGCCAGACATCTTGGAATGTGAAGTCAGGTGAGCCTTAGAAAGCATCACTATAAACAAAGTTAGTGGAGGTGATGGAATTTCAGTTGAGCTCTTTCAAATCTTCAAAGATGATACTTTGAAAGTGCTGCACTCAATAGGTCAGCAAATTCAGAACACTCAGCAGTGGCCACAGGACTGGAAAACGGCAGTTTTTATTCCAATCCCAAAGAAAGGCAATTCCAAAGAATGCTCAAACTACCGCACAGTTGCACTCA
>SJYA01014748.1:0-10255 GCA_006410615.1 Neotragus moschatus
GACGTGCATGTGCAGTATTATAAGTTATCTCAGCTGTTACACAACCTTGCAAAGTCATTGTTTACACAACATGGGGCAAGGGCATGAGAGCTGGGGTAAGAGCCTGACCAGCACCATCTTGTTAATTTCCCCACACTGTCCTTATTTCTTTAGGAAGTCATCTGTTACTACTTAACAAGCCGTTACACAAAACAATGAGTTCCATAATAAGCATTGTTTTTTTCCCTTCCTCACCTCTATCTAAAACCAAGGTCCCCTGGAAAGAAAGCTGAGTGTAGAAGAATTGATGCTTTTGGACTGGTGTTGGAGAAGACTCTTGAGAGTCCCTTGGACTGCAAGGAGATCCAACCAGTCCATCCTAGAGGAGATCAGCCCTGCGTGTTCATTGTGGAAGGACTGATGTTACAGTTGAAGCTCCAGTACTTTGGCCACCTGACGCGAAGAGCTGACTCATTTGAAAAGACCCTGATGCTGGGAAAGATTGAGGGCAGGAGAAGGGAGGACAGAGGATGAGATGGTTGGATGGCATCACCGACTCGATGGACATAGGCTGGGGTGGACTCGGGAGTTGGTGATAGACAGGGAGGCCAGTGTGCTGCGATTCATGGGATCACAAAGAGTCAGACATGACTGACCAACTGAACTGAACACAAAACTTTTTCTCAAGCCATATACTTAGACCCTTTTTCAAAAGATTCCATATGTCACTGGACTTAATAAAATCAAAGACATCCTCATAGAGAAAAGTCCTTGGAAGAGTGATATAAATTTGTGAATGACAGAATGAACAGTGGAATCTTGTGCCCATATATATTCATTTTCTGTCAACAATTACAAATAGTTTGTGAAAAAATTCAAGTGGTTTTCTAATTGCCTTGACCTTTCTCAAGTCAACCTGAATTGATATTTGCTGTATAGATTTGTGAAAAAAATTCAACATTTGTTGAATTTGAGTGCTTCTTGTATGCAATTTCTATAAGGGCTACACAATTAAAAAATTCATTAAAATAAAAGACTATCACTCCCAAGAAGATTAAATTCATGTGGACGCTTATATAAATAAACTTTATATTCTAATGACTGGAGGAAAAATATCTAGCCACTCATGGAATTTTTATCCTTCATGGAATGCTCGTAATCATAAAACAGTAATTGTTTCAAAACAAAGACAATGCTAAAGATTTGCTGAAAAGCAGACTAGATTTTCTAATCCCATGTAACAGTAGAAGTCAGCATCAAAATAATCATTTTGACTTTGCCAGAGACCATATTGTAACAGATTTTCATTTTGAATCAGAGCAGATACGGGTTCTAATCCTGTTCTTATCATTTGGAGCAGGGTCTCAATTCATTTATCTGTAAATAAGGATAATGCCCACTTTCACTTGCAGGTACTGAAGGGCATAATGATATTAAACGTTTAGCACTGTGTCTATCACACAATAGCAATTAACCATAATCAAAACACTGATAGGCAAATTCCAAACTAAATCTGTATTTGAGACCTCAGCTACGGATCCTTCAGAGTTCATTTACTAAGTTGTGCCCAGCTCTTGGCAATCCTATGGACTGCAGCATGCCAGGCTTCCCTGTCTTTCACTATCTCCCAGAGTTTGCACAACTCATGTCCATTGAGTCAATGATGTCATCCAACCATCTCATCCTCTGTCGTCCCTTTCACCTCCTGCCTTCAATCTTTCTAAGCATCAAGGTCTTTTCCAAAGAGTCAGCTCTTGCATCAGGGGGGTAGAGTATCGGCTTCAGCTTCAGCATCAGTCTATTCAATGAATATTCAAGGTTGATTTCCTTTAAGATTGACGTGTTTGATCTCCCTGCTGTCCCAGGGACTCGCAAGACTCTTCTCTAGCACCGCAGTTTGAAAAAATTAGTTCTTCAGCTCAGGCTTCTTCTTGGTCCAACTCTCACATCTGTACATGGCTACCAGAAAAACCAGAGCTTTGACTATACGGACCTTTGTTGGCTTTAAAAAGCAGATGTCTCTGCTTTTTAATACACTGTCTAGGTTAGTCATAGCTTCTTTTCGAAGGAGCAAGCGTCTTTTAATTTCATGGCTGCAGTCACCATCTACAGTGATTTTCAAGCCTAAGGAAAGAAAATATGCCACTGTTTCCACATTTTCCCATCTATTTGCCAAGAAGTGATTGGACCAGATGCCATGATCTCAGTTTTTTTAATGCTGAGTGTTAAGCCAGCTTTTTTACTCTCCTCTTTCACCCTCATTAGGAAGCTCTTTAGTTCCTCTTCACTTTCTGCCATTAGGGTAGTATTATCTGCATACATGAGGTTGTTAATATTTCTCCTGGCAATCTTGATTCCAGCTTGTGCTTCATCCAGCCCAGCATTTTTCATGATGTACTCTGCATGTGAGTTAAATAAGAGTCTAACAACATACAGCCTTGACATACTCTTTTCCCAGTTTTGAACCAGTTCATTATTCCATGTCCAGTTCTAACTGTTGCTTCTTGACTTGAATACAGCTTTCTCAGGAGGCAGGTAAGGTGGTCTAGTATATCCATCTCTTTACCAATTTCCCGCAGTTTGTTGTGATCCACACAATAAAAAGTTTTAGCATAGTCAATGAAGCAGAAGTAGTTGTTTTTCTGGAATTCTTCTGCTTTTTCTATGATCCAGCAGACGTTGGCAATTTGATTTCTGGTTCCTCTGCCTTTTCTAAATCCAGAATGCCTCAGTTCATGTACTGCTGAAGCCTGGCTTGAAGATTTTGAGCATTACCTTGCTGGCATATGAACTGAGCACAAGTGTGTGGTAGTCCGAACACTCTTTGGCATTGCCCTTCCTTAGGATTGGAATGAAAACGGATCTTTTCCAGTCCTGTGGCCACTGTTGAGTCTTACAGATTTGCTGGCATACTGAGTGCAGCTCTTTAAAAGCATCATCTTTTAGGATTTGAAATTCCTAGAATTCCTTCACTTACACTAGCTGTTTATAGTGATGCTTCCTAAGGCCCACTTGACTTCACACTTCAGAATGTCTGGCTCTAGGTGAGTGATCACACCATTGTGGTTATCCAAGTCATCAAGGCCTTTTTTTTATAGTTCTATGTATTCTTTCCACCTCTTCTTTATATCTTCTGCTTCTTTTAGGTTTTGCTGTTTCTGTCCTTTATTGTGCCCATCTTTGCATGAAATATTCCCTTGGTATCTCTAATTTTCTTGAAGAGATCTCTCATCTTTCCCATTCTATTGTTTTCCTCTATGTCTTTGCCTTGTTCACTTAAGAAAGCTTTTTATACCTCCTTGCTATTCTTTGGAACTCTGTGTTCAGTTTGGTGTATCTTTCCATTTCTCCTTTGCCTTTTGCTTCTCTTCTTCTCTCCGTTATTTGTAAGGCCTCCACAGACAACCATTTTGCCTTCTTGCATTTCTTTGTCTTTGGGCTAGTTTTGATCACTGCCTCCAATGTAATGTTATGAACTTCATTCCATAATTCCTTGGGCACTCTGTCTCTCAGATATAATCCCTTGAACCTGTTTGTCACTTTCACTGAGTAATCTTAAGTGATTTGATTTAGGTCATACGTGAATGGCCTGATGGTTTTCCCTTTCTTCAGTTCATATAAAGGCTACATTAAATTTTACATCACTGATTGTAACTCTGGGATGTTCAATAACTTTACTGCCAATGAGCAAATTGAGAAAGAGATCATGCGACCGTGCCAAACTTTCACAGCAATTGAAAGTCCATAAGTTAACAAGTGTTTAAACGATTTTCAACATCTTCTGCATAAAAGAAAGAAAGGAAAGGAAGAAAGAAAGAGAAAATTCAAAGAAAAACAATAAGAAATATATCTAAATGCCAGCAACTCTTGAAAAATAATTAAAAAAATGTTCATTTAGCTGGTATTATTTTGCCAAAAAAAAAAAAAAAACCCAACCCAAATGTAGCTAGAAATCATTGTAACTCTCTAAATCTCAGCCTTTCATAGAGCAAATGTTATCTCTGAAATGGTGAACTCAGAGAATTAGCTGCTGTTTCATTGATAAGTGACTTTTTATTTTAAAGCATAAAGCTAGCAAGTGGATAAAATACTAGTAGAGAAGAGAGGGCTTTAGATTTTTTTGGTAACTTTAGTAGCATCAAGTAGGTGATGGTTCTAGCCAGCTACAGTGCTGAGAAATACCCACTGTACAGGTTGTTATCCTGGATGTTTAATGACCGTCAAGATTAGTGTTAAGTCTGGGGCTGCTTTATTTCAAAGAGATAGAACTTTAAAGAGAACTAAATGCAATTGGCATCATTTCTGTACAGTTAAATATGGAGTATATCCTTAATATATTTACTACTGTGTGACAGTAATTTGTGAATAAGACTCCATGAAACTATGGGGTCAATAAATCACCTGTTTCTTCAGGGATGACTAATCAAAATATTAACGCATTAAGGCAATGTAGCAAAATAAAAACATCCCTACTAAGTATGGTATGTGCCCAAATCATTATGCTTTTTTCAGTGTGTATATAGTCTCTAACGTTCCCACTAAAGAGGAACTTGCTGTGCCTGAAACTAACACAATGTTGTAAATCAATAAAGTTAAAATTTCAAAAACAGATGTTTGCTGTATACATAGAACGTACACACTCTTACAATTTTAATGTTTATTCTTAACCATACATGATTTTCTCTTATGTATAAAATATGATAAGATTAAAATAAATTTTAAAGATATATGTATATCTTGAAAATAGGCATGACATAGTATATGTACATTTATAAATGTGGCCTCGATCAAACTTTTATGATTTCTTATTGAAACATCCCCTGCAGAATGGTCTGGCTCAATATCAGAGAACAATGAAAGTACAGAGTACATCATACTGCAAACTGACTGGAAGAAATAATGCTCTGCTTGATGCAGAAATAATACGGAACATTTACATTTTAAGGATTTCTCGGGAATTTATAAGGATGATTAGACTGTTCTCACCTGTGCAAGTCATTGAAAGTAAGAGTTTTTGATGTAAAATGATCTTAATGAGAAGAAGGTCAAAAAAAGTTCTGAACAGGAGCAAGGATTCAGAGTGTTACGTATTTTCTTTAAAAGTGGGATGCAATCGCTGTAAGTTTTTCTAACATGTGGGGTCAGGATGCGAGGCCAGGCAAAAGGGCAAAGATGATTCAAGACCAGTAGATTCATTTACTTGGAGCCAATTATAATGAATATCACATCAAGGCTGTTTACATTTCTGCTGTCACCCATATGCATTAGCGCCAGGTTAAGTGCAAGCCGTGAGCCCCACCATAGCTTCATAAATCTCCACTGTCATTAGATAGCAAAGTCCAGCGCCCTAGCCTTACTTCCTGGGAATAACCTTTGATCTTCAGATCAACAGTAAAAATAATTACTGGCTGTGGTCAGAGCAGGATTAGTCATTTGGTCCTGAGTAGCAACACAGCTGGAGACAGATGTGTGCGTCTCCTGCTGGGATTCTGAAGCATCTTCCCCGAGAGTTTATATCATGCTCGCCATTCGTTTATCAGAGGCCAAATGTTTCTCTTTTGTAAACGTGTGTAAAACATTCTCAGAATTTCAAACAATAACAAATCGGGGTTGAATGTGGCCAAAATGCAAAAAGGAAATCTCCCATCTGTACCGATCAAACTGTTGTAGAAGATAAAAACTAAAACAACACACACATACGATTTTGATATAGATTTCAATAACTTTTTTTTAATAGAAGTTAATGTTCAGAGAAAATGTCAAGAGTTTAAATAAGAAGAAAATTACTTAAGATGTAGTAACCTATGAAATTAATTTTTATAGTTAAATTGACTTTTCTTCTTTTCTTTATTTGGTCATTATCAATATTGATTTGGGGAAAAATAATCTACATGAATAAAATATTCCGTGCAAAATTTTCTATTTATTGTCAATAGCCTTATATGTCATTTATTCAGAGATTATTCCTTTATTCAAGAAATATATTTTAGAGTCTCTTTCATGCTGGGCACCGTTCTAGACCTTGGTGATACAAGTGTGAACAGGACAGAAGGTAACTCAGTGGGCTCAGAGGGTAACTCTATCTACTGAGAAGAGTCAGGCAGTAAATGAAGAAATGGGCAAGCAACAGAGCTGAGAAACAGTGGGGAGATTGGGGTGGGTGAGCATCCTGCTGGACTGGTCAAGGTAGACCTCCCTGAAATTGGTGTCTCCTTGTGTAAGAGTCAGCGATGAAAAAGAATCAGTCATGAGAGAGCTGGAGTTAAAAGTTGTCATAATATGCATAATAAATGACGAGTCCAAAAGTCCTGTGGGGAATGGGTGTGATGTGTCTAAGGAACAGACAAAAACCCAGCATAACCTGAGCTCAGAGAACTTACAGGCAGTAGTTTGCACTGTGCCTTAGAGACTATGGTAAAAAGATCTGACTCTATTCTACACGTACTGTGGGTTTTCCTAAGCATATTTTGAACCTTTTCTCCCAATGGATCATGAATAGCATGAAAAGGCTAGAGCTTTCTCTTTATAAATTAATGAACAAGAAAGAAAAATAGGTAGAGTGAGGCCTATTCTAGCATTAAAAAAACCACTTAACAGACTCTTCTTGTTCTGAAAAAGAAATACATTATCCAGCCACACTTTTTTTTTCTATCTCCTTAGGTTATAGTCAAACACAAGGCGATAAAGGAAATTTCAGGTTAGATTTCACAACTGTCAAGAACCTCTTGGGGCTGATTTTTATATTTTATTGAATTTGGCTCCTGGACAGTCTAATTTGCCAGGACTGCCTTTACTCTGGGTGTCACACAGACATAGACTAAATAAATTTGCAGTACTTCAGAAGCTCCGTTGTTTTCATTCTGATTGTTCACTAGGGCTTATCCCCACTACTTCCTCACTTGAGAAATGACCATCCAGAGGTCACACCTTACTTGAAACTAGCTCAAGATTGCCAGACAGTTAACCTAAGCAAATGTTCCCAAAGAAATGAATAGCATTTTACTAAAGAATTCATTAAATTAATATATTTTCATTTAGCTTCTCAAAGCTAATGACTGTATGCTGATTAAAGTCCAAGACATGGCCCATAAAAACAATTTAGAAAGTACAAAGAAAGTCTCATATGTAATCATGACCTGGAGATGACCACAGTTAATATTTTGATGACTGCAGTTGATATTTTGGTTTCTACTTCCCAGATATTAAGACTTTTTAATTCTACCCACTTTTTTTTTTAATTAACTGTTTGCTTTGTTCGTTTGTTTTAAATTTAATTTACAGGGTTTCATATTCTTCTAAGATATAGAATTACTGATGATAATTGATACAGAGAACAGATTGGTGGACAAAATAGGTAAAGAGGGTCAAAAGGTACAAATCACCAGTTGTAAAATACCTAAGTCCTTGAACGTAATATACAACAGGGTGACCATAGTTAATAGTGTGCTACATATTTGCAAGTTCTGAGACAGTAACTCTTAAAAGTTCTCATAATGAATAAAATAATGTATGTAACTATGCATGGTGGTCATTTTGAAATATATAAAAATACTGAATCATTATGTTTTTACACCTGAAACTAAATAGTGTTATATGTCAATTTTTTGTTAATTAAAAAAAAAGAAAAGAATTGACCAACCCAAAACATTAATAGTATGAAAGTTGAGAAATCCTGGCTTAGGCATTTTAGGCTAGAATAGGCCTCACTATATATTTTTTTTTTTTAAGAAATGGATAATCTTTGGAATTAATAAAATATGTATTCTTTGTGGACTGGAGAACAGAGGTAGTCGGTCTACAGAGCAAGAGAGGAAAGGTCTCCTCCAGGGACATACACACAGGAAAGGTTATGGCTTCCTAGTCTTTGGTTTCCATGCTGCTGCTGCTGCTGCTAAGTCACTTCAGTCGTGTCTGACTCTGTGTGACCCCATAGATGGCAGCCCACCAGGCTCCCCCGTCCCTGGGATTCTCCAGGCAAGAACACTGGAGTGGGTTGCCATTTCCTTCTCCATAACTTGATGCAATGGCTCCATGAGGTATGGAAACATTACATAGTATCCTTATATTAATTCCCATTAAACTAATCACCGTCGCAATCTGTTACTTGAACTTTGAACTTTGCCTAAAGCAGCCGTTTCAAGAAAATGCGCCTTTAGTGCGGAACTGAGGTGGAGGATTACTGATGAATGCAGAAGCAAAAAAAAAAAGGAATGAAGAAAAAAAAAAGATCATCCCAAGAACAAAATAATCCTACATTGGGAAGCAGGAAAAGCAATTAAGTCATCAGTGAATAGACTAAATGCGAAAAATATATATTTACAATAGGCTTAAACTTGTAAAGAGGGCAATAGAAATAAATTAACATAAGGGTATGGGGTAAAGTATGTTCCCCTTTATTTTAGGCTATCCTGAGTCCAATTTCCTCATATGCAAAATGAGGGTAATAAAAATGATGTAAACTAGACGCTTTCACTTGAGATGAAGGAAAACCAACTGTTTTATGAGCAATTTGTGGCACAGTCTTGAATCAGGAGAGCCCCTAAATCTTAAATATACCTAAAACCTGTCACTTGTTTGTTACCAGAACTTTATCTTCTTCCCATCTGTTTTCAAACCTCTCCCTCACTCATTTTTTAATAGCAGTTTTCTTGGGATGTAATTTGTATAGCATAAAATTCATCCTTTTAGAGTGTACAGTGCATGAGATTATACAAGTTTCCCACCATCTAATTGCAGAATATTTTCATTATCCCCAAACAAACCCCATATGTACTAGCAGTGGCTCCCCATTCTCCCTCCCTGCAGCCCTAGTCACCCAATAATCCACGTTCAGTCCCTATGGATTTGCCTCTTCTGGATATTTCATATCGATGGGATCATGTAACATGTGGCTTTTTGCATCTGGCTTCTTTCAAGGAGCCTAATGTTTTCAGCGTTCATCCATGTTGTACCATGTGTCACAATTTCATTTCTTTTATCTTTATTGCTTCATTGCTTCATTTTTCTGATTCTCTCTGGAGACCAAAGGCCTCAGCTGCACTGGTACACATGGCTGCCAACAGGTCTGGAGCTTAAATTCTTACAGATTCACACAGTGAAGAGAGAATGGCTCCACTCTCTGGGACCCAGAGGCAGAGAGAAGAGCCCTGGCTGGTTAAACTTTGGCAAAGCTTATAGATCAATCAACAGGCTAATGTGTGAGGAGCTTACCTTGGTTCTAATCGACTGTAGTCAAGGAAACAGCACCAGGTTATGAAAATGTCTAGTTTGAGAAAGCCATGTGGAACAAAGATGAAATCATAAATGGGAGTTACATTTCCCAGAGTATTTGGGGAGAGGTAACTTTGGCCACCTCATGCGAAGAGTTGACTCATTGGAAAAGACTCTGATGTTGGGAGGGATTGGGGGCAGGAGGAGAAGGGAACGACCGAGGATGAGATGGCTGGATGGCATCACTGACTCGATGGACGTTGAGTGTGAGTGAACTCCGGGAGTTGGTGTTGGACAGGGAGGCCTGGCGTGCTGTGATTCATGGGGTAGCAAAGAGTCGGACACAACTGAGCGACTGAACTGAACTGAAGTGAGGAGATGAAATAACATATTCAGTATAATTCATGTGTCTAATGAGCAAATAGGAAAATAGATATAAAAATTTTAAGTATATGCACTATAAACTTTGTCGATTGATTTCTCCAAGAAAAGCTTAGGCATTCTAGAGGAACTGTGAAAGGATTGTGGGGGAAAAAAAAAAACTAGTTGCCAAGATTTTGATTCATACAGACCAACAAGTAATGAACATTGGTGACAACTCTTTGCTGATTTTTTTCTAGAAAAGTATAGGAATGGTTTTGTGGGCTGCAGAAGAAATGAAGGCAAGGTAAACAGATTAATGAAATGAACAAATAAGACATGGTATATTTATGCTATGGAACATTGAAGAGCAGTGACAATTGATTACAACACGCAGCAATAGATTAGAATCTAAAAAGCATATTATTTCATGAAAGAAGTCACAAATAAAACATATAGTATGATTCTATTTATATAAATGTCAAAAACAGGGGAAACAAGATAATTTATATATATATATATATATATAAATACTGTGAGAAAAGCAAGTGAATTCAGTATGATGGCTGCTAACTAGTAGGGGTAATAAATGACTTTGAAAGAGAGCTAATAAAGTGAGTAATTAACTTCTAGAAATAAGATTCTTTTCTATTCTTTCACTTTGACAATGGCTATGTGGATATATATACTTTTATTAATTTTAAAT
>SJYA01014749.1:0-10258 GCA_006410615.1 Neotragus moschatus
GATTGGGGGCAGGAGGAGAAGGGGACGACCAAGGATGAGATGGTTAGATGGCATCACCAACTCAATGCACATGACTTTGAGCAAGCTCCAGGAGATGTTTATGGACAGGGAAGCCTGGAATGCTGCAGCTCACAGGGTTGCAAAGAGTCAGACAAGATTGAGCAACTAAATTGAACTGAACTGAGACCATACTGTTGAATGCAAATAGGTTTAGAACTCTTACGTCTTTCTGGTAAATTGTATTTTTTATGTTAAAAGCCATTTAATTTGACATTAATATAGCTACATTCACTTCTTTGTGGTTACCTTTTGTTTGATACATATTTTACATTTTTTTGATCTTTTAAATTCAATATTTCTAAATCTTTATGTTATAGATGTCTTTTGTAAAAGCATAATAGCTAGATTTAGTTTGTTTCTTATCAGTTCTCATAAGCTCTGTCATTTAACTTATGTTTTAGATTCATTTACACTTGTAACTAATAGTCTGGTATTCATAATTTCAACCATTCTTATTTTGGGCTTTCTGCTTTTGCAGTATTTCCCATGACTCTTTTTATTTTTTCTCTTTATTTTAAGAGTAACTGACTTTATTCTTTTTCTTACCCCTTACTCACTTGGAAGTTATATAATAGACTTCTAATGTGTTGGTGGTTAATTTACAGTGTTTAACATGCAAGTTTGACTTAAGTGTGAAATTAAATATTTCTACTGATTGCTGAAGAATAAGGACCTTAGAAGGCTTATAGTCTTCCTCTTTCTAATTTTGTATCCCGTATTATTTCAAAATCTTTCAATAATTTGAAGCTGAAGGTGCAGTACTTTGCAAAGCATAATAATAGGTTATGTAATAACTCTATTACATTGTATTATATAACAGTATTTTATACAGCAATGCTTATTTTGATTTACTTATATGCTCATCAAATTCTTTCTAATTTTTTCAGATTAGTATTTTTTCAGCAACAGTCTATAGGTGGTAAATTCTATTTTTTGTTCAGACAACTTTGTTTCACCCTTATTGTCTTAAATGATAGTGTATCTGCTCCATCAGGCTCAACCAACCATGACTCTCTCCCGGCCTCAGTGCTGTCCTGTGGTCCTCAGCTTCTCTGGCCACTGTCAGCGCTTCTGGGCTTCTTTGTATCCGATCTGCTTTATTTTTCTACCAGATTTCTGTGACCTCCAGAGCTCTCAGCTTCTGCAGCCTGAATGAAGATCACATTGTGAATCTGTGACATTGCAGTTCCTCAGAAGCGGGCGCAGGGGGTGGGACTGTGAGTGTGACCCCAGCCAGGTCACCCCCCAACAGCCAGAGTCACAGCCCCACAGCCAGGGTCACACACACACAGACACAGAGACACCTACACACACAGACACAGACACACACACAGACACACAGAGACACACACACAGACACAGAGACACACACACACAGACACATACCAGAGACACAGAGACACACACACACAGAGATACACAGAGATACACACAGAGACACACACACAGAGACACACACAGAGACATATACACAGAGACACACACACAGAGATACACACAAACACAGACACACACAGAGACACATACACAGACACATAGAAACACACAGACACACACACACAGATACACACAGACACACAGACACACACACAGACACACACCAGAGACACAGAGACATACACACACAGAGATACACAGAGATACACACAGAGACACACACACACATAGAGACACACAGAGACACATAGAGACACATACACAGACACATAGAGACACATAGACAGATACATAAACACACAGCCACACACACAGACACACAGATATATACACACATAGACACATATAGACTTTACACAGATTTACACAGACACATACACACACACACACACACATATGCACACAAACACTTAGAGACACAGACTCACAGAGATATACACACACAGAGACACCATATCGCCACACAGGTGCACGGAGACACAGACACACACAGCGCGGCGGTGCCCTTACACCAGCTGGCTGGTGTGGGGCTGTGAGCAGCTGGTCTGGGGGCGCTGAGTCCCAGTCCTGTGTCTCTCGCTCTGTATCTCTGCCAGCCAGCAGGAATATCCACTGTATCCCCTGGGACCCCAGGTTCTTCATCTGCTGCACGATGCCCCAGTGGTCCCCCCACTCTTGGGGTTCTCTAAGGAGGACACAAGGCGACTCAAGAGGACTTGCTGGAGCAGAGCCCCTGGTCCAGGGACAGTCCAGGAGGAGGTCACCATGGTTGTCACCCTGCCTTGTGGCCTCGGTCTGGCCCCTCCAAGGCTGTCAGGGGTCACTGTGCCCAGCTGCCCTGGACCCTCCAGAGGCAGCAGGCTGGGGCTAGCTTCTCCAAGCTGGGGGACAGGCTCCCCTCACTCCCAGTTCCTGGTCCCCCTGGAGACTGACCAAGCTCAGAGCGGGGACTACGCAGGATCGGCCTCCTGGACACACGCATCCTTCGGGCTGCAGGACAAGACGGCGTCAGAGCTCCAGGGAAAGCGCGTCCTCACCGGTGCAGAAGGGAGGGTGCTTCTGCGAGCAAGGATCACCCGCCCGGGGCTCAGCGCCCCTGAGAGTGAGAAAAACAGCCACAGCGGCTCCTGACTGCCTGCTTCCGGCTCTGCACTCTGCCCTCCCCCGGGGCCACCACCCCTGTGGTGAGGGCCCTGCCCCAAGCCCTCTGTCTGCTGAGGTCCCCGGAGCCTCCTGTTGGGGGAGCCTGATTCCTGACTTCAAAACCGCAAGCGGAACCCACTCTCAGGGCCTTGGGGACAACCTGGACCCCTTGGGGCCTAAGTGCCCGCTTGATCTGTGAAGTCCTTTCTGAAAAGCCTCAGTTGTCGCCCCATCTGCCCCCAGTTCATCTGCAACACCCGTTGCAGCAGCTCTCCAAGGTGCTGCCCAACTTCCTGAAACAGTCCTCTGACCCGGTGACCCTCCCTCCCCATCCTTCCATGGCTCCTTATTGCCCTCAGTCTGTACTCCGAGGCCTCTGCCACCCTGGAGGTCTGGTGCAGGCGATCCCCCTACAAGCAACCTCTTCCGTCAGGTTTCCCCGAAACCCCGACGGCCACCAGCCCCCAAGGGAAGGGAAGAGCCTCACAGTCTGCGCTCCCAGAAGCAGTTTCAAAAGAGTTTGTTTTCTTTCAAAACAGAACGTATCGAGCGTCTGGCTGACCAGCGGGTCTGAGGCCAGAGCCGAGGGAAGAGCTGTGACCACTGGGTGTGCTGAGTTGACAGCGTGGACGGGGCAGTGCCCGCAGGAGCTTGGCCGGATCACGAGCAGCAGGCGCTTCTGATTCTCCCAGGCCTGGTCCGCTCCTAGCCGAGGGCGGCGGAGGCCGAGTGTCCTGGCCTCCCAGTGGGTTACACGCCCCCTGGGGCTGTTGCTATGGGAGCAGCAGTGAGTCATTCCATCCCTCCAGCCCCTGGCATGGGGGCACTGGGGGCAGAGAGAACAGTCAGGTGGTTCCCAGTACTTGAAGGTGTGCACTGAGCTCCAGGCATTTTCTCTTCTAAAAAATCCTCGCTGCTCTTACCCTCACTTGACAGATGAGGAAACTGAGGTTCCCAATGCTCACTGGCTACATTCCTGCCACCTGACAGTCTTGCCTTTCCTCCCGTTCTGCTGCCAGATGCCGAGCTGGGCACATGGCCTCCAGGCTAAACGCTACATTTCCCAGACTCCCTTGCAAGTAGCCTTGGCCAAGGCAAGGTGAAGAGGTGTGTCTCCCCTCCTCCTTCCCCACGTGGAACCTGAGATGGAAGCTTCTCGCAGAGGACAGCCGACTGATAATGCGGAAGGAGGCTTGGCAGCCCTGGGCTCCCTACCTGACCTTTCTCTGGGAAGTTAATTTCAAGGCGGAGCCACTGTGTCTTTAGGTCTTTTTCTTACGCAGTGGTCTACTGACTGATGCAAGATTCATCACTGAGAAGGCCACTTCTGGGTGTGCTGCTCTGGCAGATGGAGCCTGAACTGTCCGAACAGCCAAGTGAGTGGGGTGCAGGCGACCGCACAGTGTGACGTGGGCGGCTCCAGACTCTGAGTACCCAGCCTAGGACCTGGCCCCGAAAGTGGCTGGTGTGGCCTGCGGGCCCAAGGCCTGCACCTGGCAGGCTGCTTTGAGAGGCACAGAATGAGGAAAAAAAGACCCACGTTTACTGGGTGCTGACAGCGGCAACATGCTGGTCCAGCTCTTCTCCGTGTGGCTCTGATTCATTTACTATTATTATTTATTCTTTTTTATTGATTCACTTCTTTTATTTGCTTACAAGGGGTAGGACACTGGGCTAGGCAGTTTCCACATGAATCCAGTTTCCTTTATTTTTAAACAACTCTGTTGAGACATAATTCACATACCGTGCAACTCACCCCTCTGAAAGTGTGCGATTCAGTGGTTTTTAATATATTCGGGGTTGTGTGTCCATCATCATAATCACTGTTAGTACACTTTCACGCCCCAAGTCCCCTCCCCACAACTACCCACCACTTCCACCCCCTGGCCACCACTAACACACTTTCCATCTCCACAGACTTCCCTCTGTAGCCCATATCAGAGGACCCGTCCTGTTATGTGGGCTTTTGTGCCTGGCTCTGAATTTCTCTAAAGACAATTGTCCTTGAAGTTCATCCACACTGTAGCACGAGTCCATACCCAATTCCTCTGTAGGGTTGAACACTATTCTGGTGTGTGAGCAGACCATGTTTTACTTACCAGTGCTGGACGTTGAGGTTATCCTTATCTTCTGCCTGTTGTAAATGGTGCCGCTCTGTACATGTGTGCACACATTTTTGCATGGACTGGCAACTCTGTGTTTAGACAATTTGGTTTATTCCTGAACCAAGATGGTGAAGGCAGAGGGTGGCAGAGAGGGTCAGACGACCTAGCTTTGGTTCTGTCTCTGCCGTTTGCAGCCTGGGTGACCGTAGACTTGACCTAGAACCTCAATCATCAGAACAGGGGATTGGGGAGTGGGGTGACATCTGCCATTTTGGGGGTGGGCTCCATGGTTATTACCTGCACACAAAGGTGTGACAACACCCCTTGTGGGGGGCTCACCCCTACTGTGGGTCCCCCAGGGTGCCTGGGGGGCTTGTCCCAGGAGGTGCTCTGAGTGGTGAAGGCCAGTCTGGGGTCCTTCAGTGGGCAAGCNCAGCCTAGGACCTGGCCCCGAAAGTGGCTGGTGTGGCCTGCGGGCCCAAGGCCTGCACCTGGCAGGCTGCTTTGAGAGGCACAGAATGAGGAAAAAAAGACCCACGTTTACTGGGTGCTGACAGGGGCAACATGCTGGTCCAGCTCTTCTCCGTGTGGCTCTGATTCATTTACTATTATTATTTATTCTTTTTTATTGATTCACTTCTTTTATTTGCTTACAAGGGGTAGGACACTGGGCTAGGCAGTTTCCACATGAATCCAGTTTCCTTTATTTTTAAACAACTCTGTTGAGACATAATTCACATACCGTGCAACTCACCCCTCTGAAAGTGTGCGATTCAGTGGTTTTTAATATATTCGGGGTTGTGTGTCCATCATCATAATCACTGTTAGTACACTTTCACGCCCCAAGTCCCCTCCCCACAACTACCCACCACTTCCACCCCCTGGCCACCACTAACACACTTTCCATCTCCACAGACTTCCCTCTGTAGCCCATATCAGAGGACCCGTCCTGTTATGTGGGCTTTTGTGCCTGGCTCTGAATTTCTCTAAAGACAATTGTCCTTGAAGTTCATCCACACTGTAGCACGAGTCCATACCCAATTCCTCTGTAGGGTTGAACACTATTCTGGTGTGTGAACAGACCATGTTTTACTTACCAGTGCTGGACGTTGAGGTTATCCTTATCTTCTGCCTGTTGTAAATGGTGCCGCTCTGTACATGTGTGCACACATTTTTGCATGGACTGGCAACTCTGTGTTTAGACAATTTGGTTTATTCCTGAACCAAGATGGTGAAGGCAGAGGGTGGCAGAGAGGGTCAGACGACCTAGCTTTGGTTCTGTCTCTGCCGTTTGCAGCCTGGGTGACCGTAGACTTGACCTAGAACCTCAATCATCAGAACAGGGGACTGGGGAGTGGGGTGACATCTGCCATTTTGGGGGTGGGCTCCATGGTTATTACCTGCACACAAAGGTGTGACAACACCCCTTGTGGGGGGCTCACCCCTACTGTGGGTCCCCCAGGGTGCCTGGGGGGCTTGTCCCAGGAGGTGCTCTGAGTGGTGAAGGCCAGTCTGGGGTCCTTCAGTGGGCAAGCATCCCGACCTGGGCTTGGGACTCATGGGTGCTGGCTGAACGTCTATCCTTGGCTGTAGGCTGAGAAAGGGCGGGGCAGAGGACAGAAAGATCCTTACCCCACCCCCACCACGCTACCCTGAAGCTTGTCTCCTGACCCCTCTGGGCCTGGCCAGAGGGATGCATAGCCCTGCCCACCAGCCCCTGCCTCTCTCGTCTCAGCCCCAGGCCTCATCCTCAGGCCCCCGGTCGACTGCTCTTGAGTCCATGAAGCCCTCTGCTCTCCCCCACGCCAGTGACGGAGGCTGGTCCTGGTCTGGAGCAGTCATGGGGCCTGGGGTGCTCTCCGAGGGAGCCCCCAAGCCTCAGTCATCAGGGACTCTGTTCTGCCTCCACCCCCCGTGCACCAACTTCTCTGCGATTCCAAGTGAACTTAGCCCCGCTGCGACGTTGGAAGGGACGTCGGCCTGTGTGGGTGGTGGTTGGTATGTGGGCCCAAGGCCTTTGGCACCTCTCAAAGGCCCGTCTGGCCCCCGGACGCTGCTGGCGGCCCTGCCCTGACCCGGCCACTGTGGGGGTAAGCATGGCTGGCACTGACCCAGTGGCATCACCTGGGCGGCTCCGCTTTGATCTGGACCCCGAGAAGCAGGTACAATCCCGTCCCCACTTTGCAGATGAGTGCACTGAGGTACAGGGAGGGCAGAAATCCTCCCCAGGTCCCTGTGGGAGGAGCCAAACCCAGGACCGGATGCTTTGCCCACTCACAGACCCCAGACGGGACTTTACCACTCAGAGCATCTCCTGGGATCAGCTTCCCAGGCACCCTGGGGGACCCCCAGCTGGGGGAAGCCCGCCATAAGGTTCTGGGCACCTGGAGATCAACTGATCAACCCAACGCCCCCTAGACAGCCCCAGATGCCCTGGGCAGAGGAGCCCCACAGAGTCCAGTCAGCACCCAGGCATCTGAGCAGTGCCTGCGGCTGGCGCTCTGGCACTGCCCTGTGCTGGGCAAATGGCAGGGCAAGCTGGAGGTCCGAGCACAGAGGACGAGGGCAGCATGGGCCTCGAGGCTGTAAGAACCATTTTGCCCTGGGAGTTGTGCAGTGCACAACCTGCATGCCCATACACTGGCCTGGAGCAGACTCAGGGCAGAGCTGAGGGCAGATGGCCGGGGGACCCTGTCACACCTGCATCGGGCTGGCCAAGAGATGGAAGCCAGGTGGGCCAGGCCAGCGGGGAGGTAACCTCTACCACAACCTTCTCCGATATGCCGGTGAGGCTGTGGGTGGCTGGGACAGTGCCCTCAACCCTGGCAGAGTTGGATCCCCCATCCAGAAGGCAGGGTGGACCCGGCAGGGCTCTGACCCAATCCCAGCTGCCCCTCGTTCCACTGTGTGGCCTGGGGACTCCCCCTCGCATCTTTGAGAAACAGGTCTCTTCTCTACGACATGGCAAACCTCCCGAGGGGAATGTTATAAAGGTCATTAGCATTTAAAGCATCAGATACTAACCATGGTAACAAACTGTGAGTTGACTATTTGCTTGGCCTTAGATGCAGTGTTTGAACCCAATTGCCTCATTCACACTGAAATTTGAATCCAGATCAGATTCCAGAGTCTTTGTGACTGCGGTCCCTCCCACCAATAATACTTCAGCAGCTGACATTGATTGATCAGCTGCCATCTATTGATCAGCCTCTGGCAGACAGATCGGATCATCTTGTCTGTCGTCCCAACAGCCCTGTAAGTAAGTACTGTTGACGCAATCCCCACTTCTCAGATGAGGAAAACACAGCTTAGAGAGGGCAGGTGACCTCCCCAGAGTCACACAGCTGGTTTGTGGCAGAACCAGGGTTTGAGCCAACCCTGTGCAACTCTGGGAAACATGCTTGCAGCCACTCTGTCTCCTAAAAGACTCCGTCTGGTAAAAGAAAAAATGCTCGAATTATTGACCACATATTAAAATTCTCAAACATATTAATGTTTAAATATTCTGAAACTCACAATGTATGAATTCTACAAACTTAAACTTTGATTACAGAACAGAGAGAATTCTACAGTTAATGGCGACAAAACATTTCCTCTCAATAATCATTTCATTCCTTTCCTCTTATGACTTTTCCAGTACTGAGCCTTTATATTTTAATATTAAAAATGCATGATATGGGAAATAAAGTCTTTCTTTTTAAGTATTTGTTTGGAGATTGTTTTAGAGTCACAAGAATTAGAAAAATAGTAGAGTTCCAACCTCCCCTTATGTTACATTTTATATGATAAAAAGCTATGACAAACCTAGACAGCGTATTAAAAAGCAGAGGCATCACTTTACCAACAAAGATCCATAGAGTCAAAGCTGCGGTTTTTCCAGTAGTCATGTACAGATGTGAGAGCTGGACCACAAAAAAGGCTGAGTGCCAAAGAACTGATGCTTCCACACTATGGTGCTGAAGACTCTTGAGTCTCTTGGACAGTCAGGAAATCAAATCCNACAGCGTATTAAAAAGCAGAGGCATCACTTTACCAACAAAGATCCATAGAGTCAAAGCTGCGGTTTTTCCAGTAGTCATGTACAGATGTGAGAGCTGGACCACAAAAAAGGCTGAGTGCCAAAGAACTGATGCTTCCACACTATGGTGCTGAAGACTCTTGAGTCTCTTGGACAGTCAGGAAATCAAATCCTAAAGGAAATCAACCCTGAATATTCATTGGAAGGACTGATGCTGAAGCTGAAGCTCCAATCCTTTGGCCACCTAGTGCAAAAAGCCAACTCATTGGAAAAGACGCTGATGCTGGGAAAGACTGAGGACAAGAGGAGAAGGGGGCAACAGAGGATGAGACGGTTGAATGACCTCTCGGACTCAATGGACCTGAGTTTGAGCAAACGCAGGGAGATGGGAAAAGGACAGGGAAGCCAGGTGTGTTGCAGTTCATGGGGTCGCAAAGAGTCAGACACGACCTAGCAACTGAATAACAACGACCACCCATGGTTAAATAAGTCAGAATNTGAATGACCTCTCGGACTCAATGGACCTGAGTTTGAGCAAACGCAGGGAGATGGGAAAAGGACAGGGAAGCCAGGTGTGTTGCAGTTCATGGGGTCGCAAAGAGTCAGACACGACCTAGCAACTGAATAACAACGACCACCCATGGTTAAATAAGTCAGAATGAAGTTTTCCTTGTGGGAGTAGGCACTGCTGTGGTGTGAGACTTCTGGGGGAGTCAGAAACGCTTTCCATGCAGATCAGACAGCAATCGTGTGGCGCACACACAGGTGAAATCTCAAGGGCCCTGGTCTGCTGCAGTGGCGTCTTTCCCCTGAAGCTCAGCCCCTTGTGGGTTAT
This sequence comes from Neotragus moschatus, assembly GCA_006410615.1. NCBI lineage: Eukaryota > Metazoa > Chordata > Mammalia > Artiodactyla > Bovidae > Neotragus > Neotragus moschatus. Next base: position 9,599 of record SJYA01014749.1, read on the forward strand.
AATTACTTACTCCAGACAAAATACACACTGTGAAGGGGCTCAAAACTAGAGCAGAGATCTGCATGAAGGGTGAGTTTTCTTCCTTTTATACTGTCTGGGACTATGCCCCAAGCATGGACCCTAGTCCCAAATCAGTGCTGTGTGGGGAGTTAAAACTGTGATAGAAACCTTGCCATCTTCCTGGTTGGAGGAAAAGAACCCAGGCTGGCTGGAGTGTGAGGGAGAAATCCTGAGGGAGAGAGCCAAGAATAGGCTCATCCAACCACATGCAGGAACCTCCATGAGTCCCAGTCTCACCCTGAGCTCTACGCGCAGGATGAACCCAAAACAGCCAAGGTGAGCACCCAGCTGAGCACTGAAATGAGACATGACCCTCTCCTCCCATAGAAGGCAAGACGAATCTCACGGTCTGAAGCCCATTGGGCTCATGGCAGCTAAAACAAACACACTGGCATTCCTCGGAGGATTTTAACAAAACCCAGAGTCTGTACAACAGAGCGTTCATGATGCAATCACACCCGTGTTGTGATCCAAAAATTATTTCACATGTAAGGGAACAGGAAATTTAAGCCCATGCTCAAAGGATGAAATAATCAACAGATGGGAACACCAAGATGATTCAAGCATTGGGATGGCTGGACAAAGAATTCAAAGCGGCTA